>JNEM01015142.1:0-46556 GCA_000697335.1 Conidiobolus incongruus B7586 | reverse complement strand
ATTATATATTTATTTTTATATATCATATATTCAAATGTTTATTTATTTTTAATTGCAAAAAATTCCCATTATTAAAAATGCAGAGTAATATTATTTTATTAATATTTTTATTAAATATATTTTCAATCAATTCAAATAACAATTGTCAATAATATAATAATAATTTTAGTCAATTAAAATAATCATTCAAAATAACACTATTGAACCAGGTTAGTTGATCAAATGGAACATTTTAAAATATTTATACTTCCAAAAGAATATATTATATTAATATCAATTAAACAAAATTTTAGTAATAAATTTATATTAATATTTTTTCAAAAAAAAGTTCTTATATTTTTAACCAAGTACTAATTCCATCCTAATAATTCCATTTATTATAAAATTTGTATTACGGAAAATATATTATTCCTTCTTCTATTTTTAGTATAATTTAAATAATTTCTAGGAAAATGATGAATTAATATAAATTTGAATAACAAATAAAGTTATATGCAAATAAAAACACTGATTAATAATAATGACACAATCTCAAAATAGAAATATCTATGCAATTTTAATTGAATGACTCAAATAGTGTATTTTAATTTGATAATGAGTTATTTAATACGTCATCTATTTTTTTATATAAATATTAAATCTTTTTAAAATTTTAATAAAATTTTATAAAAAAAAATTATAATACAAAATTTTAAAATTTAAAATTAATTTAAATATTATGACAATGGTGAATTTAATCGAAGATGAGATTCAAAAGAGTTCAGCTTTGGAAATAGCTAAAAATATTCGTTCTAAAAAGTGGACTGCAACACAAGTCATGGCAACTGTCATCCAGTTATCAAAACAAGCACAAGATTTCACTAATAGTGTCGTACTTTGGCAAGACAAAGAAGCCATGAAAGCCGCAGAAGGTCTGGATAGCAGAATTAAAGCTGGAGAAGAGTTCCCTGAGAAAGAATATCCATTTTTGGGTGTTCCTATATCTGTTAAAGATTTCTTTCATGTCAAAGGCTGGCCTACTTGGGGTGGTTACAAAAAAGCTGGCAAAGTAGTACAAGAAGAGGAAGCTACTATTGTAACGGTTTTGAAAAAGTTAGGATGTATCCCATACTGCAAAACTAATGTCCCTCAATTTGGTTTAGCAACTGAAACTGCCAATCCTGTATTTGGGACCACTACGAATCCATTCAATCCTAATTTTACTTCTGGTGGTAGCAGTGGTGGTGAAGCAGCTTTAATTGGAGCCCAAGGATCGGTATTAGGTATTGGAAGTGATATTGGTGGTAGTTTGAGAGTCCCAGCTAGTTTTTGTGGAATTTATTCATTCAAACCTACTCCTGGAAGATTTCCAAATTACGGTCAAATGTCAATTATGTCGGGTCAGGATTCAATCAATTTTACGTCAGGCCCTATGGGAAAAAGTGTTGAGGATGTTGAAGCTATGTTTCGATATGTGATCAAATCTCAACCTTGGAAATTTGATGGCTATTGTACCAAGACTCCATACGATCCATACACCCTTAAAAAAGACCAAAAATTCAAAATTGGATATATGGTAAATAACAATCTTTTTCCAGCGACTCCATCTTGTGAGAGAGCAGTTTTAGAAGTAGTTGAATTATTAAGGAATCAAGGTCATGAAGTTTTTGAGTTTGATTTACCTGGAATTACCGATGCTTATCAGATAACCAGTCGTATTTTACTTGCTGACGGTTTAGAAAACGCTAAAAGGCACATGGGGTGGTATGAGACTTATTCGGCATTAACCGCACCTGTTGTTAGAACTCTCCAAATTCCCAACTTTATTGCTAGAGGATTACAATTTTTGTTCACTAATATCCTTGGACAACACACTTTAGGTGATATTTTGGGTTTTTCAAATCTACCTTCTGTCACCACACTCTGGAATTACCAAGAGAGGAAAAATGATTTGAGTATACAAGCACTTAAAGCTTGGACTAAGACAGGAGAGGAAGATGGTCATCAAATGGATGTTTTAATATGTCCCGTTAGCGCAATGCCTCCTCAGAAGCACAATACTTTCATGTACATTAGTCCAACCCTTTGGCCCTGCATGATTTTCAACTTGCTGAACTATCCTAGTGGTGTGATCCCAGTAACTAAAGTAGATCCTGACTTAGATAGATTAGATAACGTGGATGAATGGCTCAAAGAGAAATTACCTAAAGATTATAATGGAGGAACTTGGGCCCAAAAATTATGTTATTCGTTTTATAATAGCAAAGAAATGGCAGGACTTCCAATTGGGATTCAAGTTGCTGCCAAAAAATCAGAGGATGAAAAGGTGCTAGAATTTATGAAATACATTGATGGTTTGATTAAAACTCATCAAATCAAATAACCAAATTAGCTGAACTTTTGATTAATGCAATGATTTATATCCATATATAACTCTTGGTTAAAAATAAAAATATCAATATTCTTATCGAAAAATATCACTGCTTCCACATATGACAACTATTACAAAAAATACATTTTCATTGATACTGCAAATGTTTATATAAATTGATATCTACTTAGTTAAACCTTAAATTTCATGCTACATAACTTAAATTCATCCAATTGTATTATAATAATTATATTTTGAATTTTAAATATTTGATATCTAATCAAAAAAATGCTTTATAAATCAATAATAAGTAAAAGATTAATTAATAATTATAAAAATTTTATGATTTTTTTAAAATAAGCGTCAAATAATATATATAACTGAAACATGATTTCTGAAATATCATAATTAAAATTTAATTCAAACGTATAATTATAATATTGAAAGATAAGTAAATTGATGATGTAAATATAACATAGATTATTCATTTGAACTATTTCAACAAGAATTTTTATCATATCCAATAAAAATGCTGTTAAAAAATGTAGTAATATTTTTGAATCAATTAAATATATGATACTCAAAGTAAAATGAAATATTGTTATATATAAATAATTAGAAATTATAGTGATTTGTTAAATTTAAATCTACAAGTCTAACTTTAAAAAAATATATTATTTTCCATTGACCACTAATTAAAATATTTTGTTCAATTTTATTAGTATAATTGAGTTAATAATATTAAATATTTAATATGTAATATTGATATTGACATAATTAAATAAGGAATATATTGATTATATTTAATTATTCTTTGTGCATTTCCCTGCTCATAATATTATTTTGATATTGTTCAGTTTCAAATATAAAATTCATATTATTTGCAAAAATTAAACATGTATAGTATGATTAATATTGCTTTGGTTATTAGGAACATATATTCAATTAATTTGAATTCATTAATTTTATAAATATACAATAATTTTTTCTGGAATACAAAATTTTTTTGAGTAAATTATTTGTAGTCAAATCCAGTCACATGATGAAATAAATAAAAAATTGTTTCGAGTTAATTTTATAAGTCTAGTATTCTTACAACAATTATGAAATAAATTGTTTGTCTACTATGCATAAATATAATGCTATTGAAGAAGAAATTCAAGCGATTGCAGCTTTGAAAGAGGGTAACAAGGTTCGCTCTGAAGAATGTGCTGCGAAGCAGGTAATAGAGAAAGTGATAAAGATACTAAAACGAGCTCGCGAATTGAGCAACAATGTGATTCTGTTAAAGCAGCAGGAGGCTTTGGAAGCTTCTGAACACTTAGACATTGTTATTAAAGCTAGTTTTTCATTCTTAGAAGCTGAGCATTCATTTTTTGATGCTCCATTCCAAGGTTGGCCAATTTGAACGGTATATCGCAAGTTGGGAGAAGTGGTGCAAAAAGAAAATGCTATTTTGGCCATAGTGTTAAAAAATTAGGATGTATCCCATACTGCAAAACTAATGTCCCTCAATTTGGTTTATCAACTGAAACTGCTAATCCTGTATTTGGCGCTACCAATAATCCATATAATCCTGCATTTACCAGTGGAGAGAGCAGTGACAGTGAATGAGCATTAGTTAGAGCTCACAGTCCTATTCTCGAAATCGGAAGCGACTGAAGAAGTAGCCTGGGAATCCCAGGTAGTTTTTGTGAGAGCTATTCATTGAAACAAACTCCTGGAAAATTCCCAATAACTGGTAATCACAATTATCTCTCAGGTCAAGAGTCGACACTTACGGTACCAGGTCTAATGAGGAAGAGTGCTGACTATTTAGAGACAGCATTTCGAAATATGCTTAAGTCTGAACCTTGAAAAATAAATCGCGAGTCAATTAAAATTCTTTACAGACAATTGGAGTTATCTAAAATAGACACAATAAGATTGGATGTGTTGTAAATAATCAACTATTTTTGCAACTCCTGCTTGTGAATGAGCAGATTTGGTAGTCAAATTATTGAGAAGTCATTGTCGTGAAGTATTTGAATTTAATTTACCTGGAATGGCTAATGCCTATAGGTTAGCGGCATCAATTCTAGCTGTACATGATCTAGAAAATGCAAAATAATTCGTGGAATGGAATGAGCCATACTTCTGAGTGAAAGTTGTACTCATTAGAAGCTTTGAAATTCTGAATTTGGTGATTCAAAGTTTTTATTTGGTTCTTGCCAGTATTTCTGGAAAAGGCTTTAAGTGATATTTTCAACTTTGTAGTACCCCTATACGTTGTCGAATTGAGGAACCATCAAGAGCAAAACAATCTTTGGGTGCTTGGAATAACACAGGCCTTGATGGTAATGGGAAGGATATTTAAATATTGCCTGCAGTCGTATTGCTTCCTTAAAAGTATAACAATTTCATTTAGGTTAGTCCATGTCTCCAGCCTATCATGAATTTAAATATGCTCAACTATTCCAGTGAAGCGATTCTTGTGACTAGAGTAGAAGCTAATTTAAACAGATTGAATGAGACTGACCAATGGTCGTAGAAGTTGCAAAAAATTATAAAGGAGGAGCTTGGGCACAGATTTTATGGTATTCACTTTATGATATTAATTAAATGACTGTGTTATTAATAGGAATTCGAATTGTAGGCACAGAATCCGAATATGAAAGAACCTAAATTACTATGAGGTATATTGATGTTTTGATATTATAAAAATTAATCCATTCGAATTATATTGTTCAAAATTATTACATTAAATCAAAAACTCAATTTTCTTCAAACACCTCAATACAAATTAAATTAATTCAAATCAAATCATGAATTATATATACACTATTTTTTGTTTCAATACTTAAAGTTTAAAAATATTCATAAAATATATACAAAACAAATAATAAATTTAATAATCAATATTTAAAATGGATTGTGTTGATATATTTTAATGAATTTTCAATTTATAAATATTGTAAAGATAATACTCTACATTATTTATTATAATAATTCATTAATATTCAAAAGGTTTGAGTTTGGAATAAATTCAACTTCCACATAATAATATAAGGCATAAAATTTCGCAAGATGAATAAGTTCATCAAATTTGTATTGATTCATCTTGATCGATTAAAAAAAATATATATAAAGATGTCACAATGAAAAATATGATAACATTGTTTTAATATTTATAGAATTTAATATATTATAGTTAAATAAATACAATAAAATATTCAACACTATTACATTATTCAATTAGTTATAATAAAATTGGTAAAAAATGAAGCATATATTAGTGACATCATCACAAGTCAGTGCATATTTGAATTTAATATAGTTCCAATTTTTTCAATTATTTGTTATTCACGTATTGAAATCATATATTGTTATTAATGGAAATTTAAATTAATTGATTACTAACATTCCATAGAATCTACCTAAGAAATCCGACCATTTTTATAAATAAAATCCTGTTGAATATAATTTTTAATATTTAGTTCATAAATTGACATTAAAGTTCATCATCTTGAATATATGGATAAATATCATAGATTTCAATTTGTAAGTATTAAATAATATTGTAAGAATTTGTCATCAGTTGAAAGTATTGTCCGAAAGTTTTAGTATATTAATCACAAATCAAAATCGAAAAACAATTAAGACTTAGTTTCAATTGACAATAATATCACAATTTAAAAATGAAAAATCAAAATTCAATTGAAGAAATTCAAGAACTATCAGCTTTAGAAGTAGCTAACAAAATCCGCTCGAGGAATTGGACTGCTAAAAAAGTGATGGAAACAGTGATTCAGATGACGGAACGGGCTAACGCATTTACCAACAGTGTAATTCTTCTGAAGGAACAGGAGGCGTTAGAAGCCGCTGAACGTTTGGATATCGATATTCAAGCTGGGATTTCATTTCCTGAATCCGAGTATCCTTTTCTGGGAGTTCCGCTATCAGTGAAAGATTCCTTCCATGTTAAAAATTGGCCAACTTGGGGCGGTTATCAGAGGTTAGGAGAGGTTGATCAACAAGAAGATGCTACAATTGTTGCATTGTTGAGACAGTTGGGATGTATTCCCTATTGTAAAACTAATGTACCTCAATTTGGATTGACTACTGAGACCTCTAATCCAGTGTTTGGTGTCACTAAGAACCCTTATAATCCTGAGTTTACTTGTGGTGGAAGTAGTGGCGGTGAGGGTGCTCTAATCGGTGCGAGAGGCTCCATTTTGGGAATCGGTAGT
The DNA here is from genome assembly GCA_000697335.1 of Conidiobolus incongruus B7586. Classification (NCBI taxonomy): domain Eukaryota; kingdom Fungi; phylum Entomophthoromycota; class Entomophthoromycetes; order Entomophthorales; family Conidiobolaceae; genus Conidiobolus; species Conidiobolus incongruus. The sequence goes on along the minus strand of JNEM01015142.1, from coordinate 39,977 downwards.
GATTCAGGAAGTAGCTTGAGAATTCCTGCGAGTTACTGCGGGATCTATTCGTTCAAACCAACTGCTGGACGATTTCCAATGGCTGGTCACTTTCGATTCTCTTCGGGCCAAGATTCGATTTTGACTTCTCCAGGGCCTATGGGTAGAAGTGTGGATGACCTTGCAGCTGTATTCCGTCATGTTATTCAGTTAAAACCTTGGGAAATTGATAGTGACAGCACTAAAACACCATATGAACCATTTCAATTTACTAAAGAGAAACGTTATAAGATTGGATATATTGTCAGCAATGGTGTATTCCCTTCGACTCCAGTATGTGAACGAGCGGTGTTAGAAGTGGTTGAATTATTGAAGAAAGAGGGACATGAAGTATTTGAATTCAAGATACCTGGAGCAGCTGAAGCGTACAAATTAGCTGGAGCTATCTTAGTATCGGATGGCTTAGATAATGCAAAGCGATTTATGACTTGGTCTGAATCGTATACTTCCTTAATCTCACCATTAGTTAGAGTCCTTCAAATTCCAAACTTTGTCAAGAAATGTTTGCAGTATGCACTGGCAAATTTCTTGGGACAGAAGACATATAGCGATTTATTGACCTTTTCAATCCTGCCAACTGTTGCCAAGTTATGGAATTATCAAGAGCAAAAGAATCAATTGGCGAAAGAAACTTTGGATGCTTGGATCAAAACTGGGGAGAAAGATGGCCATCAAATGGATGTATTAATATGTCCTGTTTCTGTATCACCACCCCAAAAACACGATACCTTCATTGCTATCAGTCCGTCGCTGTGGCCCTGTATGATCTTTAATTTATACAATTATCCAAGTGGTGTTATTCCTGTGACTAAAGTTGATGCTGATTTGGATCGAATGGATAATGTCAATCAATGGCTGAAAGAGAAATTACCTAAGGATTATAATAGAGGTTATTGGGCGCAAAAATTATGTTATTCATTTTATAATAGTAAAGAAATGGCAGGTTTACCTATTGGTGTTCAAATCGTGGGTAAGAAATCGAGTGATGAAAAGGTTTTAGAGTTTATGAAGTATATAGATAGTTTGGTTAAATTTGATCACAAATATAAATAGTTATCAAGTATCTTAAAATATTTTCCAAATTCTTATCTTTCAAATCATTACAAGAGTAAATATTTTATAATCGATTTAATTTTAGTTATATCAATTAAATTTTATACAATATTATTAGAATTAATTTATATGAAATAGCTGTATTAATAAATTAAAATTATATATCAATTATAAAATTAATTCTGTAAGAAATTCTAAATTGGATATAAATATTTTTCAAATTATTGAATAGCTGGTCAATTGTTTATACAGGTGAAGATAAAAGTCACAAAAATCAGATTTAAATAAATTGGAAATATATTTTTAAAACAAACAAATGGAATTGAAATCAAGGTGCATTGATTGAAATCCATATTTAAAACTGATACAATTACATGATACAGACTTTTATGACTTAATAATTAAAATTCAGTATTTATAAACATTACCTATCTTTTATAATATAATTTTATTTATTTATTTTATTATCCTAGTATCAAAAAACATACTTAAATTATTTAATCTTTCCAATTTCTTGAGATTGAGTTTGTTTTAATTTCTTTCTTTCTGACCTCAATAATTTTTTGCTATTCTTGGGCTTGTGAGCAATTTTCACCATTTTGACTCTCAATTGCATCAGTTCGGGCTTGACGGTGTCTTGGAATTGGATTTGAGAGTCCAGTTTGAGATAATTTGATAAGGCGACTTTGGGTAGGGTTTGGATGGTATTTTGTAAAGGATCGAAGATTTGTGAAGTGTTCTAAATTGATGAAAATATAAATATGTGGTATTTTTTGATAATTATGGGTATTACCTTTATACCAATCACTGAACAACATCTCATCCCCAAAATATTAGCCAATTCACTCTGCGAGCCTTTTGGTAATGTTACAATGGGTAAAGAAGTATCAAATTGCTGTAATAATTTTGGCAAATGATCGATAAATATACCACAGTTGATATCTTCTTTGCACACCAATATTAAATTAATTGTTGGCTGTATATTTGTTTTTATAGCTTTTTGCAATAGTCGAGTAACTGAGTTATTCCTAATTATTACGAATTCTAAAGCCTTAGAACGAATTTTGTCTTTTGGTGAGTCGCTTATATTCGACTTTAATATTCTATTTTAAATTTAAATTAATATTAGTATAAAAATTGGTAATTAATTATAATTGCTTAGTATCTACTCAAAAAATTGTTTAAATATAGTTTGTTGAATATCTGTATCAATGGTTGGCCTGTACAATAAATAAATTAAAAACATTCACATTCAATTTATTAACTTTTACCATAATGGTTTTAATGGATTATACAAATTTGGTTTTGATTCTATTTTATTTAATTCGTTTTTAGGTGCCATTGTTTTTTAATATTGATATTTTTTTTCTCGGGAATATATTATTTAATCAATTTTCAAAATAATTTTTATTTATGGGATTATCTTATCTAATTTTTAATTGATAATAGGAATTTTGAAAGAAAATTTAATAACCAACAAGCTTTTGAAGGATTATCTTATCAAACAAAGGATTAATCTTAATAAAATTTTTGTAAATAATGAATAATTAAATAATTATATATATTCATATATTTTTAAGTGAATTGTAAAATTTTTTGAAATATTATTTGTCTAAATCTCTAACTACTCATGATTTAATAATGATTAAAGTGAACTATTAAAACTAGTATTTTTTTTACTTAAAAATTGGTTACATGTTTTTCAATTCTATATACAATCTTAATAATTTTAATAAATATGATTTGGTCAAATTATTTTCAAAAAATAATCCCATAAAATAAAATTGACTCAATCGCCAAAATATTAATTCTGATTCATTTCTAAGTCATTCATTGTATAAAATTATTTAAAGAAATTTAATTAACTATTATATATTATTTTCGTATCATATATAAATTATTCAGAGTTAATAAAATATAATGAGTGCAATTTTACAACGTGAAAAACCTCAATCGAGCTCGGAAGCGAATCAAAGCGTTATGAGTGTGAACACCTCGACCATTTCCAACCAACATCAGCAGCAGGAGGATGAATCCATGTTGGCTACACAATTGCCAGATTTGGACGATTTGGTCGAAGACGCTCAAGTTAAGGAGAATAATAGAAAATTGAGAAAGAGGTATAGGAAATTGTTGACAGAATTAGAAGGTATTTGGAAATATTAAATATATGGCAATAATGATATTTATTGGTGAGTTTAGAATCACAGAATGATATTGAAAATAATACTACGGAACATTTAATTGATCATTTGACTAAGGCTAATGAACTTTATTCTCAAGGTTTTATCATATATCAATTACCGATATTATACATCCACATAGTAACACACTTCTAGTAAACAGTACATTTGAAGCCACACTTGACTCCCGTCTCCTAGTAATGGCAGCCGATATGGGAGTGAAAAGAGCCAGGAAAATGCGAGGAAAGACGAAAGATTTCAGTTTAGAATTGTTCAAATCGTGTCTGTTCCACAAGTTGGGTTTAGACAATGAGGATGGCGATGAAGAGTATGCTCAGCAGGATCTGATTAATAGATGGTCCGAATTGGATGAAATTGCTTCGAAGCACTTACAGCCGGTTCCAGGGATTAAGTTTTTGTAAGTGATTGTTAAATGGATTTGGAATTATTGGTATTAATTATGTGGTTACTTTAGATTGGGCCCTTTAAGTATTCAACATAAAGCTAGAACTATTAAAGGTACTAGAAATACGCTAAATACATCGGGTCAGCCTACAGCTGTACCCAAAGTAGTAAGTACCCTTCCAGCATATTATCATATATATCTCAAATCCAATATTTAGATCGACAGTAACGACACAGAAACTGAAAACGACACGACAGCCAACGTAATAATAGTAGCGAACACTCTAGCCAAGTGCAGTCCCATCAATCTCTTCAAATTCGTAATCAACCCTTTAAGCTATGGACAAACCATCGAGAATATTTTCTTCCTAAGTTTTTTAATAAGGGATGGTAGAGCTAAAATAGAGATTGATCAAGATAATCATCCCATTTTATGTAAACGACCATTATTATCATTTATTTAAAATACTAACTATTTTTACAGCGAGTAGTCAACCTCCAACCCATGAAGACTATCGCAAAGGATTGATTAAGAGGCAGTGGATTTTTGAAATGGACCAAATGACTTGGAAGGGTATGGTTAAATTATTTAATTTGAAAAGGCCTGTAATTCCACATAGGTCTTACGAAATCGAGAGAGATGAATCGAATGCTTCGTGGCAGTAATAGCTTTGGATTAGTGTAAAATATTATGATTTCATTATTTGTGTGGTCATATGTTAGAACTTTATGATTTGAGATGATTTCTATTGTTAAGAATGTAAAACTCTGTAATATGCAATTTATATAGCTTTTTAAAGTATTTTAAATATTTCATTATTTTGAATATAACTGTTTGTAATAAATATTCAAATCAATACATTAACTTATAATTCAATTTTCATATCATTTGTATTTGATAATATCAATGATTCATTTTCATTTGATTAATTGTAAGTTATAGTTATTTTTTATTTAAGAAAACCAATCCAAATATTTGAATTATATGATCGAAATTGATTAATTTTCTATTTGAAAATTTATAAATATGATCATCGTAATAGTATATTATTCAATAAACAAAATGTTTGGAAACTAATTATATTTCAAAAGTTATATATCAAATTTAAATGAATTCATTATTTTAGTGACTGCGAATCCAAAACCCAAATATTGAATTTCAATTAAATTTCACTATAAATTCAATAAATTCATTTTAACTTCATCCACTCAATCTTAACTATAAAATATAAAATGGAAAATAACAATACCACAAAACTAGATGACATAATTCATCAAATTAAAAAATTATCAACTCAAGATAAAACTCAATTGTAAAAAGCATTTAGATATCATTCTATTCATAACTAATCACAATTTTCTAGTTTTGATACTCTTATTCAACAAGCTAGTGCTTTAGACTGTTATTTGTTACAAAAGAGTTTAAATGACCAAAATAGAGGTAAATTCAACTTAATAAAGTATTTACCAAAGGACCTAAGTCTATTGGTTTTTAAGTATTTGGAAGGTGATGATATTTTAAATTGTTTTATTGTAAAATTATATTATTATCAATATGATGAATTGTTAATTAGTTCGTTATAGTCATGCAAATCTTGGCACTTATTACTAAAAGATGAAAGCTTTTGGTATAAAAAATATTTTCAAAACTTGTTAATTGGAGAATTGGACCCTTTGGACCAAAGGAAAGATATTTCTTACTTTAAAAAGTATACACTGCTGTTGCATCGTAAGAGGAATTGGTCGCTGGGCCTGCCGAGTCGTACGTCATCGGCTATCTTTCCGTATAATATCGATAAGACTATGCTTTTGGGCCCTAAGGAACTACTCGTGGTGGGTGATAATAGGGAGGTGAGATTGATTCATATTCTGAAAAGATGGTCTATCACAAGCTGGAAATTGCCTCAGATTTGTATTTTGTTGGATTTGGATTGGGATAATGGTCTGTTACTTGCGTGTCCATATGGTAGAGAGTGTTATGTTATAAATATTCATAATGGGAGTTTGGTAAATAGGTTAATTGGCCATACTTCGCTGGTTACACATGGTGCTTTCTCATCAAAGTATATTATTACACAGTCTGGCGATCATACAATCGAACTTTGGTGTAAAAGAAATTATCAGTTGGTTCACACTATTCCAATTTATGAGTATCCCATCCTAGCATTAAAGATCATTTCAGATACTAATTTACTATTAATAGTGAATGTATTTGGGTTTATTCAACTCTACGATTTAGCCACTTTACAAATCATTCAAACATTCCATCCCCTAAATTGGACTAGGGACACAATTGACTCTACGGATAACAATCAATTCAAACACTTTTCAATCTACCACCATACGATTGTACTTACCCAAAGCACCATGATATTCAATATCCATTACAACTCAAACACAAACAATCTCCAATTAATCAAACTCAAACTACATAGCTCCATCATTCGATCCATATCATTGAATGCCATGGGCCTCGTCATCGGCAATTTTACGTACAATTCCATCACATCGTCAATGGTACACTTCTGGGACTTAGAATCTCCTACAAACAGTATCATTCCTATAGAGTGCAAACCCAGTTTCAATTTTGTAGCGCTCTGCAGCAACAATAACACTGTGGTACTGAGTGGTAAGACCAATACCGATACTTTATTTTGGTTGGATTTTTTACCCATTCAAAACCAGCTAACTTTATGAAGGGTTATTTATTTGGAATTATATAATCCAACATATATTATTCTTAATGAGTTTTTCAAACAAAATTCCAAGTTACGTATGCTATTCCATTAAATATATTTATCAGCTGTCGATAATTTGACCAAATCCATTGCTGATCTTTAACTGTAAGAATGATTGTCAGTTGGAGAGGAAAAAAGTTTTTTATAAAGGAATTGTCTTATCCTCAACTTCAATGGTAAACAGCTAATTTAATAGAATTTAATATTATATATGATAAAAAAATATAAAAACTATCAATTAATAATCTGCCAAAACCAATATGAAAAATAAAATTTTTGAAAGCTAGTAGAATTTATGTTATTAATTTATTTTAATTCGATTGAAATTTTGTCATTTTAGAAACATCTTTATAAACTTCATTTTGAGTGACATAGATAATGGGACCATATTACATTAAGTTATCAATAATAATATGTTTTTTATTGATTTAAATATTTAAACTTTTTCTATTTTTGAATTTTCAAAGAGAAATCAACGGGAGTGACACCATAATTTAATCCACTCATACTGATAATATCGATATTGGGGCCAAAATAAGAGGTAATATTGTCAATATTAATACCTCCAGAAGCTTCCAACAAGAAGTTGTACCTGCCCTTATATTGCTCCTTCAAAGATTTGGCGACTTGGTGCAATTCGGGCGGTGAAATATTGTCCAACATGATGATATCAGCACCACTTTCAATAGCTTCTTTGGCTTCTTGTTCGGAACCGACTTCGACGTCGATCTTCATACTGAAGCCACCAACGCTCTTGGCGGCTTGGACGGCTTCTGTGATACTACCGCGACTCCAAATGTGGTTGTCTTTGAGCATGATCATGCTACTGAGATCCATACGATGCATGTCACAGCCTCCAACTAACATACCATACTTTTCAACGAGACGGAAACCGGGCGTAGTCTTTCTACTACCAGCAATCACACCTTGAAATCCTTCCTTTTCCTTAAGAGCGGTAAATTTGCGGCATCTAACCAAAAAATCAACACAAATTTTAAAATCTAAATAAAATAAACTTACTGAGTTGCGATAGAACTGCATCTGCCAAAAATATTGAGAGCTAATCTCTCGCCAATTAAAATATCTTTACATTGACCAGTAACTTTAGCGACGGGTACCTTCTTAGCACCAAACTGTTCAGGATCAATAACAGTACCCTCTTCATAGTGCCATTCAACTTTGCAGTTAGTCAAGCGGAAGACTTCGTTGAAGAATGGAATACCAGCTAATACTGACTATTTCCCAACCCATTGTTAATTTTGATACAATTATTTATGTTGATATTTTACTTACATAACTCTTACAATATAAAACAGCGACTTCTTGTTTGACACCGACTACAAAACCACCATAGTCTAAAGAAGGGATATCTTCCTGTAGCCAATTCGCGATAGTTTGATGCCATTGAGGTGGTAATAAATGTTCGTATTGTTTACTCATATTTATAATAATTATTATTATTTTGTTTTTTTTATATTATTCCCAAAGTTGAAATCATCCATATATAATCAATGTGGTTATTTATTTTAATTATGGGATTGATATTTGAGGTCTTAAGAACAGTCCATTATAAAATTATTTGGGAAATTTTTTAAATGATATCTGCTATTAAAAATCAACCTTGCCAAATAAAAAGTATGAGTCTTTACATGTTGAATTACGAAAAAATTGGAAAATATAGAGGTATTAACTATATATTCTTAATACTTCGATTAGACTTGAATTATTACTAATAAAGTTTAGTAAACTTAGAATTTAGTTCGATGAAATTAGAGTATACCATATCAATAAATAATATTATTGTTATATAACTACAACACACAATATTAAAAATAAGTTGGGACTGAATTTTGAGAGAATAATAGATTAATCAGGATATTAAAAAGATAGGGATACTGAGTCAGATGATATTTTCTCGAAGTTTAGTAATCACAATTCAACATTGAACTTATATTGCTAATTTCAAATGATATAATTTTATAGATAATGTGGCAATTATTTGAAGTGCAATTAATTAAATATAATGAAATAATATATGTAAGAGAATTTTTATTAATTAAACTAAATATTTCTAATTTCATTTGGATTGAATCTAATATTGAGGTATATTTATGATCTAAATAAACTACCAGAGGTTTTTAAATATATAGTGATAATTTTTACAAACTCTAGCTGATAAATATTTGGCTTCATGTTGTGTAATTTAAATATGGCAAAATTAGAATCTTTTAGTAGTTGATATGTTAATACTCATCATATGGTATTTTAAAATAGAATATATTCATGGTATAATGATATTTGGTTGCTCATGTTGGAAAAAAATTCTAGTAAATTAATCAGAGAGATATTAATAAATATTCTCATATTCTTTTTAAATCATATATAACATTAAATTTAACAATCGTATGTTAAAAATATTTTAAATTTACTGCTTCTCAACTATCAAGCTTAAATAAAATTTATTTTTCAATTATGAACCCATTTAAATTCTTTAACCATTCCCGAAACTTCCAATGATTCTGAGCACGCCTATCAATATTTAATTAAGGCCGAGATAAACTATCACTTGCAACACAGATTTTTGGTTATTGTTTTACAATAATGTTTAATTTCAAAAAGTACAGCAGCAAATACACTATTACCGTCTTCAGTCAAATATGAGCAAATATGATTATTCCTGCTTCTAAAATTCAATATTTTACAATCTCATCAACAAGTCTTAAACATTAGAATAGAACAGAAAAGATTAAAACCATATGAACTTTAGGTAAATTCAAGTTTCACCCAGTTTCCAATATTTGACAACTTCTCAATCAACCTAAAAAGCCACGCCCGACCTAGAAACTTACGATACAAGAGTCTCTTTGAAACGTCAAAATTAACACCTTAAAAAAGCTTCCCGAATATGAAATCGTGTGATATATTAGATTGAAATTTAGCCTCAAATCAAATAGTTTTTATATTTATTAAAAAATTTTATAAACGGATTATTCTCTAAAATTATTATTATTTTGAAAAACATTGTTGTTAACAATTTAAATTCCATAGGTTCATCTTTAAAAAACTATCACATAACTAATAGTTTTGTTAAATCCACAAAAAGCATGATTTAACAAGGGAACTTAAAGATTACTTTTTAAAATATCTAATTATTTTATAACTAAGATTAATTAAATATATTATACAAAAATGAAGAAAATAAAATACAACATAAAAAAAGACATTAAAAAATTTCAAAAAACTGATAGAAAAAAAACAAAATTAAGCTGTTTCCAAACCTTAACAAGAAGATATATTGATAGAACGGTTTAGAGTAATAAACTAGACTTATAATCAATATTTCAGAATGGTTGACAGGAGTAAATAAAATAAATTAAAAAACTAATATCAAATATGTAAATATAAAAAGCTCAAAGGATGAAATCTAGTTGGTATTAGAAATTACTTATATTTAAACATAACAATACACAACTTCCTAAAAATATAAAGACCAATTTTATCACTCACAAGAAATAATATAATATAAAAGTATATAAAATTAATTTGAGTTATTATTAATTTTAATTACTAGATAAAAAATGTTTTCCACTATGCCTATTTTAATAGCAAGCTAATTCAAACAACTAGACCATTTCCAGAAAAGCTCAATTATAGTTATTACCTTTAAATGATAAAATTTGTTATAGATATTAATTGTGATATATTTCGTTTTGAATTTATTTTATGTTCATTTTATCACATTTAATCATATTTTACTGATATATAATATTGAATTCATATTTTAAAATATTTAATTATTCAATACTATACCCTTAAGTATTATATAATTTATTTTTTGATTATTGTAAACTTAATACCAATACCTTATATTGTTGAATTAACTTAATATTTTTATGTAAACTTATAATAAAGATATTTCATTATTTTTAATTAATCTAATTATTAAAAATTACAAATATAAAATTAAATAATCATAATTGATATTATCTTCCTCTACATATAAATTAAATATCCATATTATTCTATTATTATTAAACTTCAAGAACACATTTTGATACCACTAAAAATTAATTAAGATAATAAAGCTTTTTTGTGAAATATAAAAAAAGAATTTTAGATTTTGATCCAAACATATAATCTTTTACAACTAATTACTCTTTTTTAATTAGATTGTAACTTGAGTAAAAAAGATATTGAGAGAATTCATTGTTTCTATTTTACTTATAATAAGTTATAAATCAGATAATCTTAAAGAAATCTACTAAGGAAAATATTACAAAATCAGAAAATAAATCCAAAACCTTCTGGATAAGGTATGTAAGAAACTTAGCAAATTGATTAATAAAAAAATGCATAATTTTACTTTAATTGGAGACTGAAAAAATGGGGAGAAAAGCTAGTAAATGGATTGAGAGTAAAAGTATAAATGTAATGTTAAGATGGTTTTATTACAGATTTAAATAATACTTACTCAACCAAATAAGAGAATACCTTTAGTGCGAGTTAATCATCTGTGATAAGCATTATATAAGCAAAACATGTGGTAATTGTGGATATTTGCATATATAACCTTGATCAAGCAAGACTTTCAAGCATCTTCAATGTTATGTTGAGATGAATCAAAACGCCAATACTGCTAGAAACACACTCTCTCACTATTTAACAGTCAATCGAGCCAGCCTTTCAACATTGGGGTTGGGGCTTACTCCATTGGGATCTCTAGACTCTATGCAGGATTTGGACAATTTTAATTGTGAGCGATATCTAAGTTAAAATAAATCAATAAAATTGATTATAAAAATATATTGAATAGAAACCTCAATCTGGTTCTAAATTCCTTGCCATAGATTTTATATTGTCATTTTAAAATACCTAAATTGATATTCTGTTGTGAAGTCAAATGATTCAAGTCTTTAGTTACATATGAATGAAAAAAAATAATGGCAAAGAGAATTATTATTTGATTGAAAATGATTTTTAATTCATTAATTATCAGATAAGTATATTTCACAATATTGATTAATATATGGTTAATTGAATTTGAAATATGCTAGAATTAATTGTTTTATAGATGATTGAAATGGGATATAGTGTAATTAAACCATACTAAAGTAATTTAACTAATAAATTTTTATAAGATTGTCATCGTCTGCTTTATACTCTATTAGTAATTATTTTTTTTCAAATTCATAATATTAACTTGATACCAGCAATGAAAGTTATTAAAAAAAATTAGAATTAAGTTATAAATTTTAATTTATCAAGAAACCTAGATATCCCGCAAATTTCCTTGAATAATTTGAAGACCAATAGTAAATGTAATAATATATTTTGGACTTTTGACTCTTGTGAAGATTAGGAAATTTGGTCAAATGTATAATCTGATTATCCACTTCACTATTTCCCAAATTTAGTACCAGGGTTTATCGGAATAAATGGTTAGAATGTTATAAAACAAATTTTTTACATTATCGAAATTAATAATATCATTAGTATAATTTGTTAATTTATCCCTATTTTCATATATTCAAATTAACTGGCTGTTTTTTATGATATTATTTTTAAAGTATATGGAATGTTGTTATAATTTAGAGTTAATTTCAATAGTTGGTAAGGGATAAAATATGAGAATAATAAAAATGGAAAATTTTCAAATCCTGAGGGAAGCTAATTATTCCATTAATATGAAGTAATAAATTAATTATACAAAAATCATAGCCTTATCATGCCAGTATTATATTTAGTACTATCTATGATATATTATCCTAAGCTTAAATATAGTTTTAAATTCCATCCTTTTAATATGACAATAAATGGACTGAGATGAAGTAAGTCTGAAATATCTCTGGCTCGATTATTGATTCAAAAATTTTGAGACTGAAGTGAATTTCAAGTTTGATAACAATTCTCATAATCTAAGTGATCTGGAAAAGTGTTAGATGAGTGAAAAATGAGCCAATCAAATGTTAAAGACATTTTATTTGATAAATTCGAGTTGTTCAGTGCATGAGATTTTATTTGAAAATGGGTTTCAAGTGCTTCAATATAAATAGATTTCCATTGACAAAATTTAGTGTATGATTAATATAACCAATGATTCCCTCATCTCCCGTTCATAAACAATGGTCTCCTCAAAACGATGTATACTGTGAAGATGTAGTCCAAGAGTTTTCCACTCTTTTAGGTGCTGAAATGTATGTGGACTTGACTAAACTACGTCAGATTTCTAGATATGGCATCCCCGACGAATTACGTGGGGTAAACCTTGATGGTTTTTTTTACAATGAACTTCTTGACCAATAATCATTTTAGGATGTATGGAAGTATTTACTCAAAGTTGAAAGCGCTGATAGAAGTAACATTCATCTATTGTACTATATATTATGAACAATTATTAAATATTTTATTTAGCTAATGATATGGAAACTTATAAGCTCAATGAAGCGGAATACTTTCAACTTAGACCTCAAACCCATGAATATACTAACAAGATACGTGGTGAAGTCAGTCGACTTCAAAATAGAATACAAAAGGTTCTCCCTAGCAAGTTATATGAAGATGTTATTGGAGCATACTTGAACTATAACAAGCAAGCGGAATTTAATCCAAGTTGGGTTCATCTCTGTACACCTTTTGTGTTGGTATTAGAAAGAGAAGTAGAAGTATTTTATTGCTTTAAGAACCTAATGCAAATAATAGGTATTATATTTAAGATCCACTTGGCTCAAATTAGATTAATTTAATATCTAGACGATTACTTCTATACAAACCCCTTGGAAATACAGCTCACTCGCTTCCAAACTTTATTCCGAATGTTAATACCCGATTTGTAATATTTTTGATATATTCCAATTGTAATAAAATTACTAAAATTACTAATATTTTATAGAAATGATTATTTTGAAGAAGAACAAGTGTCAATATACGAATGGACTACATCTTGGTTAACGAATTTATTCGCCAAAGAAATGCCCCCTGCGACACTAATATCTCTTTGGGATTTATATTTTGGAACTACCAATTTTATGGATCTTCATTTATATATGTGCATAGGTAAACTTTATCGGTATACTATCTTGAACTAATATTTATACTATTTTGTTATAGCTATCTTACAGCAAAATCGAGAAAGGTTAGAAGAGTTAGAAAATTCAGAAATTAAGGCATTTTTATCTAGACTTCCAGAAATGGATATATTTACGGTAGGATATTTTATTCTATTATCTTGATTGTTGTTAATATGTGGTATTCTATTAGATCCGTCAAATTGCTACAGATCTTCAGCACCAAGCAATGGAAACATTAGCTGACCAACTTTGATCTTGTACTTTGGATTAAATGTTATCTCATTTTTGGTCCATTTCCACTTTTTCTCCATCATCCAATATGCTTGATTTCGTTAATTCACTTTCTTAAATCTTTCTCTCTCCTTTTTACTCTATATTCATTTACACTCTCACTCTACATACAACAATTTAAATATTTCGTCTTTCGTGCTCCAATTGTCACTCTGTATAATATATATACATAATTATTATCAAATTGTAATAGTTTTTGTATGCTAAAGTTACGAATTTAGATGTTCTGTGGTAAAACTTTGCGTTAAGCATTAATATAGCCATCTATTCACTAATATCTTCCTAATTGACGAGGTATCAACAGATAAATTATCTGATATATTAGTTTCACAAAATTTGTGTATGTAACTGCTACTTTCGCACCATTGACCAAACGTACCCCCTAAAGAATTCAATTCCTCTAATTATACACCTAATATAGTAAACTTTTTAAATACCTATAAGAGATTTAATTGTTTTATATAATTGTTGTATTTTGAAGAGTGAATCCCCTTCTCTTCCATGATCAACTCTAGTATAAATATCTTTAAAAATTCTAATAATTGTATCATAAAACCACACTGATCATTTGATAATCTTATCACAAAATAAAAATAAATAGCATTACAAAATTAATGATGATATATACTAATTAATTAAAAGTTACCATTTATTTTATCTAATCAACTCTATCTAATATTATTCTTTATAATGATGAATTTATAATTTTATATAATGATATATTTCATATTTTATCAAATATTAAAAAACCAAAATTATAATTAAGATTAGATCTGATTAGATAATTTATGATTATGAACAATTTATATTAATATCAAATCATAGATTTGTTATAGTTATATATATATTTAAGTTTTATGAAACATATTTTCTATTAACAATAGTAGAAATATAAAATATCAGCTTAAGTTCAATATTAGCATTTAATCATATAATATTAGGCAAATTGTATTCCTAACTATTGTAATACTCATATTTTTTACTAAATCATTGAACTATATGTATTAGATTAATATAATTCATATAATAGAAATATTTAATAACGATTAAATATATGTAACTAGAAATTTAAGATATTATAAAAGCCATATATACATTGATTTATGAATTATAATTTTTTTCATATTTCAAAAACATACTTGATAATTTAGAAATTTCATTCAATTTGGTTCCGTTCAATTTTGTATATCAGGGATTATGTCATTTATTATAAATCTTTTATCAAATATAATGATATAGTTTAGTGACTATTAGGAGTACCGATACTAATTATTGTATGGATCGATCCTCAGAGTAGTAAGAATGTGCTAATTAAAACGGGTGGTTGATTCGCAATATCGATCCAAGAAATCCATTTGGGTTGTATTGCAGTCACTTTAATATAGATTTGTATTTTTTGTTAATAATTTGATATTATTAAATAATTTTAATATGTAGAATATAATTACATTAGTAAAGATGATTGTAAAACTAATGATTTTTATCATTGGCTCAATAATTGTTTGGAAATTTGCTGAAAATTTACCCATCTTTTATATCCTCATTAGTATTACTGGTATTTTATAATATATATTTTGTAGTGGTATTCCAACCATAGGTATATATTATTTACTTCAAACAATTTAATATGACAAAATTAAAGCATAGCAACTAGATATTATTGAAATATCTTGACAGATTTCAATCAATTCTATTCTAACTTTATTACTTGAATTCAACCCAGTCCCATATTTTAACAGAAAAAACAAAATAAGATATTAAATGAAATTATACCAATCCTGAATATTCATATCCATCTAAAACAAAAAAAATATCATTGAAGATTATCAATATTGAAAATTATTAATAGAAAATAATAATAATAATTAATTGAGATGGATGACTATTCAATTCCATACATCCAACACGTCTTACCACTCGTATCCCTAATAGGCTTGGATCCCGATATCGATCCCAAATCCACAACCAATCCGTCATACACGGCTCAAAAGGTGGACGTCACTAAAAAAATCATCGAAGCTTGGGGTGTTGATGATGGACCTGCACTGTGGCATCTTTCTGCAATTCCAAATACAGCACCATTGACTTCCAATTCGGGCATTTTGCAACATTGTAGGGAGAAATTTTTCGAGAAAGGCGGCCAAGCTATTCAGAAGGGTACTCATAATTTGTTCAAAGTTATTACTCAGCCCAAAGTAAATTAATTAATTTAGTACGTTTTTTAGTTTTTTTATTGAATATAATTTAGGTTATATTACCCACTAAAAAAACCAGTCAATCTCCTGGAACTTCTTCGTCACTCTCCCCTAACAACCAGGCGTCTCCCCTATTTCCAGACGGCGTTATGACACCGTTGTGGTGCTCCAAGCACCAGAACGAGTCGCCAGCAGTGTATATTATGTTCTTCGATTTGTGGAAATTCGACCAGGGTAATGACCAAACCGACGAGAATAAATTGCACCATATCTTAAATCAGAGTTCGGTTCAGAATACTGTGAGGGAGAAGGATAGTGCGCTAGCAATGACTATTTCCGAATACAGGTATTATTACAATTATACTTTGAAGTTAATTATATTGATATTCAGTTGATTTCAGAAAATCTATGAATGAAAGAGGCATCAAACTTATTGCAATATTTTGGAACTTAAACAACCAAGGTAAACTATAAAATTATTCCAATATTAAAAATTTCCTAATATTTTATTATGTAAAGATGATTTCGTTGAGGATAGATTATTACATATTAGAAGAACTTCCGGTTTAGATCCTAAAACAGGATTCTTTATTTTAGACGACGAAGCTGCTAGGAGACTTCCAGAATTTATTCACAGGTTTTGATCATATCAACATATTCACATCGTTACATTCACTAACCAGCAATTAGTATTCAAAAATCCATGGCTGAATCGTGTATGAATTACTATCGCGAAAGGTACAAAATAGTTAAGAAGAAGTACTCGCGCCTGAATCACTTACCTAGTCCCCTCCCCGAGAATGGTTTATCTATATTGGGATGGGCCGCTCGCTACGAATTTAAATTGGCGACCTTTGCGGCATTTCGGCAGGATTTTGAATTAGCTGTCAAGTAATTTGATCATGTTATTCAGTGGACTCTGATTAATTAAGTTTTTAGACATTACGAAAGTTGTTATTTCAGTTTAATAGAAATGTTAATTAAATTGGAGTTGAGTACGTCTAAGAAAGAGAGGTGGATGGAAATTTTAGCATTTTTGGATTGTTTGAGTTTGAACGTAACTTTATTCCATAAACTATCTATTATTGTTTTTATTTATTTGATCTAGATTAATCGTTTAATGCTATATTTGGAATCTCCTCAATTGTCTTTAATTCAGCTGAGGAGACATTTATTCTATGGGAAGTCACTAAGATTGTCCAAAGTGAGTGGCTTGGGATTGCCTGATCACCGATATTCCGAATGGGAATACTCTCAGTAATTTAATTCTACCATTCTATAGTTATATTATTGATATAGTTTCTTAGATATTTCGCATTTGCCGAACTACTTGATTGCGGTATCAAATTCGGAGTGAAATTCAATCCTATCAACTTGAGTGCATCGTCCCAATCCCAGTACAAAACCATCGCAATGACATCTAATTTACTATTACACGGATCTCCCGTTAAGAACAGAATTGGAGAAACTAAAATCACAACGCACTCGGGTTCCTCTTTTCAATTTTCTTCCGAGACTACGAATATTTCACCCAATAACTCAAATGTTTTCCAGTATGATGATGTGAATCCAATTTCGATAGTTCAACATCCTGGTTACTATTATTATCAAGCTGCTGAGTGTTTGATTAATCGGATATGTCAACGTAAGGCCTATCTTGAAGAGGTGAATTTTCAATTAATTTCAATATATTTCATAATCTAATAATTATTTAGCAAAATACCAGTCAAGATCAAAATTCAGAAAAAGAAACTGAGGAAGAATCAGCCAAAACCACAACCACCATCATTGAAGTATTATCCAAAAGTTATGAACAGTTCAAAAAATATCGTGGTCATCGTATGACTTTATTAGTTGCTTCCAAAATTGCTGAAACTTATTTAAATTCTGGGAAACATGATTTAGCTTCCAAGTAATTAACTTAAAACTTTCCATAACAATTTATAACTAATGTTGAAATTAGATTTTACGAAAGAATAGCTAAAAGCTACCGTAAAGAATCTTGGCCCAATTTATTACAAACCGTATTATTAAACTTGTTAACTTGCGCTAAAAATATGGAGAATTCGGCGGAGTGGTTCTTACTCAATTCATTCGAATTGTTGTCGCCTAATTTTGCGTTAAACGACGATCAGCACCAAAACATCGTCAGAGGGATTAGTGAGAAGTTGAATGTAATCCTATTTGTATAGTATTTGATGATATTTAAATGCTAACTTCATGTTTAGGAATCCGCCATACAACCAAGTTCTGAAACATCCAATTCTATTCCCAAGACTGTAGTAATCGATATCGACAATCCCAAATCGTCATTCATCTACTTCAACGCCATATTCGATCCCAGCCCAAGCGACACGCATTTGGGCGTCAAACTTCAACTACAAATCAGCGTGGCTAAGAGTCACACTGACGATAGCTTCAATTTAAATTTCATTAAAGTGTCATTCAAAGACTCTCAATTCGATTTTCAGTTCCAGCATGATGATACTGTTTTGGTTAAAGCTATAGATTCCAGTTTGAATGGCGACCAAGTTTGTTTCATTCAGCATCCATACGAAGACACCGATAATGAATCAAATAATTACGAAGATAATACGCTACGTATCATTCCAACTAATTTGGAATTGAATTGGAAGGGATGTATCAAGGTTTTGGAGACTACTTTACTTCCTGGTGATGCCGAATTCCTAGAGGTAGATTAATATATTACATATAAAATTCCTAATTAATTGGATATAGGTTACATCGATTCATGGATCCATATCCAATGCCAACTATCAAATCATTTTCAAACAAAAGTTACCAGACGTCAACCTTTCAGGGTCTTCCAAGTTGAGTGGGTTAAACGATCAAGTGCAGTATTCGGCGTTAGACGCTCAGCAGAGTGGTTCAAATGCTTTGGGTTTGGGTGGTAGTCCATCTAAGTGGTTGTCTCATTCCGAGGGTAATTTTAAACAATATAATAATATTTTTCAAATATTCATTTTTTAGATCAAGGTCTCAAATTTTATAAAACTAGAGTTTTTGGAACTTGTCACACTATCAAGTAACTTCAGCAATTCCTCAACTGTAATTTTGGCTAATTTCACTTTAGGATTCAGAAGCCAGTATCCTTACTAAAATTGGAAATTTTACCTCCTACTCAATGTCTTTTGGATGAAGCCAATAATTCAACGATTAAAATTACCAATGAACATAAGGAAGAGATTAAAGTTGAATTGTATATCAGTATTTTGAATCCTAGTCCAGGTACTTATATTTGCGTTAATAAGTAATCAGTTATTCATTTGATTTGTAGATGATAAACTTTTAGACAGCGATCAGTCCGAAATGATCTCCAAAGATTTGATTAAATTTAATATTGAATCAATCCAGCCTAGCGAATCTTATGAGCAGAATTTCAATTTTGTGTTTAGAGAATTCGAAGGTGAGAGACAATTGTCAGCAACCGTAAGTATAATCTTTATATTAAATAATGCATATACATGATAATGTTATTTAGGTTATCTATCATAAACTAAATAATTCGTCATCAATAAAATTACAAGTGGAACAGTCATGCATATTTAATATTTCTAAGCCTTTCAATCTCGAGTTTCAATTCTTGCCACAATTTGGGATCAAACCATACATTCACAACGAATCAACTGATGGCAATATTGACACAATAATCAAATCCATTGCACCTAATCTGAATATAGTCAGGGAGTATCTGATACTTGCAAACATCTCTGGGACTCAAGAAATCGACATTGAAATTGAAGAAATTCAATGGATTGAACAAGTAATACATCGTTTTAACATACAGATACAAAGCTTAACTATTTTTTAGAATGAAAGAATTGTCCATGACAGATATTCGATTGAAATGGTTGAACATGGAAGCTATCTAAAGAAACAAGGTAAAAATCTAGCATTTAATATATTAATCTATTATTGATTATATTTAGTGCTTAAATCCAATTTCCCATTCTCCATGCAAAATTTGATTAAGCTTCAATTGAAACATCCTGCTCTGGATTTTGACCCCGTTTCCAATAACCATTCAAAGGGTGAAGAGCCTGGTAATAGAGGTTGGAAAATTGATTTTAAGAAATTGACAATTATTTGGAGGAGGTAATTTCAATCAACGTATTTTTAAGGAATATATTAATTTGATAATAGAGCTGATTTTAAAGATAAAGTACCCAATTTCACCAATATTAACATCCCACCACTGTTTATACCCAATTATAAGATTGAAGTGAATATAGGTAATTGCCTTAGATCAAAAAATTATTTTATTTTTAACGACAAATTAGATCTACCCAATCAAGCATTCGAAAACCAACCCTTCTCCATCAAGTACCAGATCCAAAACCTCACAAGTTTTACACAAGAGCTGTCGGCATCCTTCGACTTCAACAGCATTCCCTTAGTGTTCTCGGGATACAAGACCAAATCACTGCTGTGTCTGCCCTACTCCAAAAATGTCCTGTATGTCACCTGCCATCCACTGACGTATGGCCGCATCTTCCTGCCACAACTCATCCTTGAGGAAGGCAAAACCCATAATCAAAACGGAGGCAATAGCCAAATGGACTTGGATGTGAGTAGGGATATCGACTGGGGGTGGGATCAGAAGACTACGTATTTGATGATATTACCAGATCATACTTCATAAATTGATTAAAACAATATTATTCATTATTTAAATCAATAAAAAACTCGTCTACAATTAACAATTTTTTATTATTTTAATATAATTTGAAATCCTACTGAGCCAAAGTATTCAATCTCAATTTAACGGACTTTGGCAAAAATCTAGACCACGTCTTAAGAATCATAAACGTAAAAAATTGACGTTTGCCAGCTAACGTCCCCAAAGCAAACAACATCGCAGAATATGTCGGTAGGCCGAAGAATATGTAGCCGAGGCGATAGCTCCAAGGACCTTCCTTTAAACTTGCTAAATTTAGGATCAGTTATAATTATATTATTGATATTATTAAAGCGAATTGAATTACCTTTTTCACTGAACATAGACTTGAGTAAAGGTCGCGTTATTAGTAAGGAACTGGAGCCAGTTACGGCGAACACTGTCATAACAATAACCACGTCTTTAAACCAGGGGATACTCTTCGGAGGGTGTTGTGACACTCTGCTCCAAAACGATGTGGAAAATGGAGATTTTGAATAGATTTGATGTCTTTGGGAATTGTTAATTAAAGTGGGATTGAATCGAATTGATGTTCTAATCATCTTGGTAGAATTTTGGAATACTTTAAATTTTGAATAATTATCAATTAATACTATTTTTAATATTTATATATTTTTTTAAAATTTAAAAATAAGCAATAAAAAATAATTAAAATTAAATTTAAATTAATATAAATTATGATATCGTTAATTAATCTATTATTAATATCCACTGACTTTTGATGGAGTTGTGGGTGTTGAAAAAGATTCCCACAAATTTTTTATTGAATTGAATATGGATTAATAGATGTGTAAGTTTGTGAGGTTATTTATATTTGTAGTGTATATACATTACTTTAATTGTTAGGAATGTCATCAGTATCAAAGAAGAAATTTGCGGTGGTATGCTCGAGTAATCAAAATAGAAGTATGGAAGCTCATAATGAGTTACAGTAAATATCACTTAATTTATTCAATAATCACTTTTGATTTACAAATTATTTAGAAAGAGAGGTTTCTATGTCGACAGTTACGGAACTGGAAATTCGGTACGTTTACCGGGACCCGATCCCTACACTCCCAATATTTATCCATTTGGAACTCCCTATGAAGTCATGTATCAAGATTTGATGAATAAAAATCCCCAACTGTATTATATAATCAATATATATTAAAATATTATATTAATGTTATTGGGTAGATACACTGCGAATAAACTCTTGCCAATGTTGGAGAGGAATAAGCAAGTGAAGAGGGCACCTGAAAGATTTCAGGATAATTTTAACAGCTATTATGATGTGATTTTTACTTGTGAAGAGAGGTGTTTTGATATCGTTTGTGAGGGTAATTCATACAATTTGTAATTTAGCTCGAGTATTTGATTTTTGTGATTCATAGATTTGGTTAATCGAGGAGCTAGACGCAATCGTCCTGTTCATATTATTAATGTCGATATTAAAGATACTCACGAACATGCTGTCAAAGGTGGTCAATCTATAGTTGAAATGTGTATGCAGGTACTATCACTAAACATATATTATTTAAACCTTCACTAATACCAAATTTTTTATAGATATCCAAATTAAAAGATTTCCACCAAGAATTACCAGGCATGGTAGAATTCTTTGAAGATAAGGGACCTCATCCCCTATTGTATACTCTGAGTTATTATTAATTGTATTTTACATTTGCTGGATAATGGATATTATTTAATTAATATAGGTTATAATTGAAATAAATTGAAAATTCTGTATATTAATAATTGATATTAAATATAAAACTATTTTTTGGAACGCTTATTTCTGATGTTTTATAAAATAATATTGACAGTAAAATGTTTAATTTTTCATTTGAATTAATATTAATAAGAGTTGATAATTTTCATTTGAAACTAGATAATGGCAATACTATCTTTGGTTGAGTGTTGTTATTTGTTAAAAACTATACCATTTTATATTATACTAAACGATATATTGATAGCATAATCAACTGACTTCTGATAAAAAATCTCATTAATATATATATTTGGCAAAATTTTTATATTTATAATAACAATATTTTACATAGAAAATAAAACAAATATTTTTGATAATTAGGAATAAGATCTCTAATATACAATATATACTAATGAGAGTGGTGACAATTATTGTGACAAGCTAAATAAAAAATTAGTAACAAGACATTAAAAAATAAATAATAATTTTACATTTTGGTTTATATCTTGGAGCTCTCTCATAAGCATTAGGACTACCAATATTTCTACCTCGATACGTCTGTTCGTTAGAACTATCGTCACTGTCGGTTTCGTCGCTATCCGACTCGCCAACGGGTCGGGGTTTGTGATAAATACAGCAAACTAAATCCAATTAATATAAATAATCTAAAAAAGTAAAAATGTTTTAAAATTACTCTTTGACTTCTTTTTCCCCATCCCTTCATTATCAATGACATTTTCGTCCCAACGAATTCTCCTGCTCTCGCTAGTATCGAGAGCTCCCGTCAAATGAATTCTACCAACTGGGGAAGCTGGATTATCAGAGTTGTCAGGATTACTAGAACCTTCAAATTCCGAAAAATTCTCAGTTATTGTTAAAGTTCTCGATCCGTGCCTGGCTGACTCTTGATAATTACTATTTCTTAATTGGCTCATTATTTTTTTTGTTATAGAGTATTATATTATTATTAAGTTATAATTTTTATCAATAAATTCAAATTTAATAAAGAGAGAAGAAATGGATTGATATTGTATTTAAATATGGTAATGATTTCATAATTTTCTTCAATTTCCTAATTTAGTAATGTTGTGCATTTTTTAATGAATTGACCTTTGAATGTTAATTTTTAGCTTTTAAAATTAGATTGTATTTATATTAATATTAAACAAAAAATGCGTGGCTAATAATATATATAGATGAATTATCAACAATTATAATTTGCTACAAAATTTTAATAACATTTTTAATCTTCTAAAAATTCAGTATATAGATGTTACCAATCATTTTTCTTGTTTGATTCAGTTATAAGGTTATTTTGATTTTTATGATATTAATATTTAAACTTGATTTTACTAAATTGTATATTAATAAATTTCTTATTTATTCCTTGTGATTAAATATCCAAGTTTATAGACAATTAAATAATATAATCTATATCATGTATATCCTCTCCAGTCTTATTCTAAATGAACTAGTTAATAATCGAAGATTTAAAACTAAAAATTTCAGTATTGTTCGGCCATATATTGATATTTTGAATTTATTTACATAAGTCCAAGTGGACTTATATTTGCCAAACAGGTTTATTTTATTATTAATATTACTTAAGGATAATAAAGCTATAGCAAATATTTTTTTAATTATAAATTGAAAAACTAAAATTTGATCGTAATTCGAAAAGTTATGATATAAATAGTATTTTTTATTAGCTTAAAGTTTTGATTGATTGATTCAATTTTTTATAATTAGTAAATGCTTATATAAAATGGTTAATATTATTAATAATATACTAATAAATAAACAAATAAAATTAATACTGATATCATTTAAATATATTTTGTATTGAATATTAAATTGAAAATATGGAGTGTATAATTAGCTTAAACAAACCAAATTAATCAATCAAACTTCAGTATGATAAAATAACGTTGAATGCATTAATTAATGATTTTCAGGTTTAACGATTTTTGTTTCTGTATCCAAATAATTAAAGGTTCTCTTAATACCACAATAAGTTCCCGGATCATAATATTCAACACGACTACATTGTTTTTGAATACTCAATGCGAACCCCTGATCTTCATTCAAATCCTCCCGAATAGTTGCTGTACACAACGCAATTTTAGCAGCTTGGTTAGCGTAGTAATACATACCCAAAGGAAAATGAAACTGGCCATGTGCCATTCCACTCAGAGGATCTCCCTGTTTTCTGCCACAAACACAACAATCAAACTTCGAATCACAATATTCTTTACATCTCTCATAGCATTCTTGAGACAAAAATGTATTATCGTCAATTTTCAAAAAGGAGGGACTAGTTTCAGCGCAATAAACCTTCCTGAATCTCCCAATCAAGATGGGGTACTTATCCTCCTGTTGGTTGTTAAAACACTTGTGATTTTCGCAGAATTTGACTACGTTGTCGGATGGATTATCACTATGGATAAAACATGAATTCTTTCTTAGGGTTGTGATGATATAGGCGAAATTCGTGTTGCGATTGATCGGTATCATCACGTCGCAGTCCGAGTTTTTTACGTCGTAGCTCTTGGGACTGTGGTAGGAAACCATGAATACGAACCGCTCGAAATATAGAGCTAGAAGGAATATAGCGATGTATAATAATTTATTCTTGATTCTTATGAGTACAAATGAGAGAGCTAAGCCATAGAATGCAATGACTTTAAGCGTTAAAGGAATATTCAGATTGGAATAATCTAGATGCATTATGTTACCACAGAAAAGGATAAAAATGATAAAAATGATGATTAAATTTGCTATTTATACTCTTTCGATCATTGTTTCAACTCCTGATAAATGTTTTAATTTTTTAATGCAATGCTCTCCTGAATGTATTAAGAGAATTGACAAATCATTTGTATATTCAGGATATTATTCAAATTAGTACCGAAAGGTTAATATTATACTCATCATATATAACAACGCTTATATCCACATTTATATTTTAATATTTCATAAAAATTAATTAGTACTTTGGTTTATAAAATCCTTTAATATAAAAACAAAGAATTTTTGATTAAAAAATGTCAAATAATTTTCAAAATTCCATTTTTGTAATTTCCATTTAATAGTTTAATAAGACTGCTAAATCTATTTTAGTATAAAAAATATGTATTATATTCAATATATTATTGATAATAAAAAAATTTTAGTGAGTAACAAAAATCTAATATAGATAGCATCATATATTATTACCGATATTAATGGTATCTCATTTTATAATTAATATCATTAGTGTTAAATAATTTTTAATATAATTATTCATTAATTTATCATAGTACTGTTTCTAAATAGATTCAAATCGAAATATTCCCTCGAAAATCTTCTATTAAAGTTATTTTAGATAAATGTGTCATATATACTCTTATAATGTTTTAATTATTGTGAAAATTAACCACTCTTAAGGCTGGTTCAATTAATTTTGCAGCTAAATTTAACCAGCACTCATCATTTGATTTAAGGGTATATAAAATGATTAATATTAAAGAAAATATTTCTTGATTTTTGTTAAATCAAGATCAAATTCATATTGATAAAAGTTGTAGTTAGCAGTTCCGGGAACAGTACATTAAGGTCGTGTTGAAACATTCCAGCCATAATGATCTGAAGTAAGTTACTGACGACCAGGAATGGGTACTCGACAACATGAGTAACGACTAGTTGCGCGAGTGTTGGTTCGAACGGTTATTAATGAACTGGTATTGATGCTATATTATGCATCATTCTTGGGGTGATTCGGGGTATAGATGATTTATTAGAAATTAATGGTAGATAACAGAGAGTAGAAAGAGTTATATTAGATAGTAGTCGAAAAAGAAGAGGAGAAGGCCTTGAGAGGGCGTATGAAGAGAGTGCTTTATGTGTTGTAGGAGTGTTAGGATAATAGTGCAACTCTGCACATTCTAAAGAAACTTTTATGTGTGAATTCAAAGACGCACATTGACATTTTAGGATTATCATAATATATACTTTTGGTATTGAAAATTGTGTATTTTGAATCGGTTAGTTTGCCATTTAGTTTACTTTGTTCCTTAACAATTATACATTTTATGATAAAAAATTAGCACAATATTAGTGAAATATATGCAAGGCTATTGACAAAATAATAATTGTATTTTCAATTTTGACTAAAAACGCATACCATAGCATAATCGAATACCAGAGCCATTTAACAATTCATAATATAATACTCTTTATTTAAATCATATTTAAAACGATTATAACAGTAAAATTCCGTTTCTATGTTTTTTATTTTTCCCTATTTGGCATCTTAATTTGGATAATTCTATAATGAAAAAATTGAAATTTTTTGCTTTATTTTTTTAAAAAATCATCAATAGTTGATTGCCATTATATATTAAATATTGAATATAAAAATATTTAATATGAAAAATTTGTTTTTATTAATTCAAGTACACAAATTCATTAATACTTTTAATTTTTGATATTGTTATATATACAATATATAATATATTTATAGCATTCATTGAGTTTTGAATGTTGCAAAAATTATTTTAAATATTTGTTAAATAAACAAATTTATAGGCAAAGTTGCAAATTTACAAATTTTCAACTTATTGGGTTATATTTCAAATATAACATATATTTTTAGATTCCATATTATGATTAATAAACCATGGCAATTATTAATTGTAAAACTAGATTGGTTAAATATAATGATTATTCCATTTAAAAAAATATTCATTTTGGTAATATTATTGCCATAATCCCAGATGTTGGTACCTTGTTCAAATTGTGACTTCTAAATTTCGTTATATATTTAAATAGATTTTATTAGAAGGATTTGTCTAATTTGAATAATTTAAATTCAAAAGAAAAAATTGTAGTTTTATAATTTTATATTTTATCATTTGCATTAATAATATGAAAATATATTCTATACAATATCACTTTTTTTACCATTAATTCAATTTATAGAATAATTAATATTTCGAAAGGGAGCGTAATATTAAATGGAAATTGGTATTTTCTTTTTTGTAAAAAATAAAATACAAATAATGTTATATAAAACAAATTATACCTAAATTGTTATAGATCAATATAAATAGATATATACTCACTGTAAATACATTGTACGAATTATTTTGATACTAATCATATTATAAACTATTTAAAATTATTAAATCTTATTTCTAAATTATATTATATAAATTTGATTACGATTCAACTTTAACAATCTATGTTATAAGTCTCAATTATTACATCAATAATAATTATATGAATAGAACAAATTATTTATTTTAAAATTCAAAAGATATAGGAAATAGTATATACAATGATTTAATTTAAAGTCTAATGTTTACCATAGTATTTAGGACGATACTTAGATGGTTTTTGATTTTTAGGTGCGTATGGCGACCGATCGTGAGTATACATGTAACTTCGGTTGGACTGAAATGGTGTTCTTCTAATTAGTAGCTGATTGGTATCATCTGTCATGATGGGCTTGAGGTTGGAGGGTAAGAAGGTGCCGCCATCTTCACTCATCGCCCCATTTTCAAATGGAATGGAATAATATAAACTGATTAACCAACAATTAACAAGTCTCATGATATTATTAGCAACAAGAATATATCATATTGAATGTAATTATATAGTTATTTGAGTATTTATATGATCTATTGATATCGTCATTGAATTTAAATAAGTTTTAAAGGATTAAAAATGTCAATAGTCTGTTTCAAATGTGAATTTTGAAACTGAACTAACCAAATCAATTCAAATTGAATCAAGATATTTTGATATTGAATATAATTTTTAACTCATTCGGATTATTTGAAATCTTTTAGTAGTCAATAATATAGTAATATTCATATTTAATTAATAATCTATTTAATTGTATCAAATTGATTAATTTTATTTTTTATTTCCTTTTCTTTAGGATACAAACATTATCTGTTTGGATTATTTGATAAGGCAACAAATGACGAATTAACTCGTCCTTATTTTTTAGATTAAGGTTTTTAAGGTTAGAAAGGTAACCCTTGAGAGGTTGAATTTGAACCTTATGGAATCCTTTGATACATTCGATTGTTTTAAACTCTTCCATATCATATTTACCAACTTCATTAGTCAATAATACATCGAAATTTAAATATATTTTAGGATCTTTAATATTTTCCAATTTGCTATACCTATATTTAATTAATAGTATTAGTTTGATATCAATCAAGTGCATTCATTAATTATATTACACCCAATCGTTTCTTAGTTCACCAAATCTACTAGCACCAGTCATAGCCGTATAGGTATCTAGATGAATTCTTACTATCAAATCACCTTAATATTAGAAATCAAATAATAATGTTATATTAAATCAATCAACTTACAATTGCTTTGATCATTAAATAATTGATGCACTCTTTGTAAAGCATAACCACCAGGATAATTTAAATGAGAGATATAACCCAAGTTGACATTATAAAAAGTTGTGGATGCTAATATTAATAAAGTAAACCAATATTTAATAAACTTGATATTAATCCATTTAAACCTATCCAGTTGAAGTTAGTTAGCTAATACAATATAATGATTATTGAACATTGGATTACATTTTATCACTAGTAATGGATGCAGTTAGCGAAAACAATGGGAAAGTATATTCGATAAATCGCCATTCTTTATGTCCCAAACATGACATAAATAAAATATAAAAAATTGAAGGAATTAAAATTAATAGATCACTTGGATTGATAAATATCCCAACGATTGAAAGCAAATATGGCCAATGTAAAATTTTCGGTAAAAATCTATTGAAATAAGATAAAAAAGGCATCGTCTATAATATCAAATATCTTATTAGTTTGAATATCGTTTTGTGATTATTATTTCAATAACTTACTCCCCAAGCTTCACTTTTACCTAAAATGGCATTAAAGTAAAATACTTGACCTTCAGCCCACATGAATTTTGTTTTCCAAAAGAATGAATCAATAGGGATAACAATTACTAAATAATAATCAATTGGGTAAATATATTGAAATAATAAATCAATATGAAGTATACCTAAAGAAATCAAAATTGTTGAAATTGCTAACTTGATCAAATTTAAAATGAATTGAATATTTCTAAATTTAATATCTTGAAGCAATTCGAATAGACAATGGAAACCTAATAGGAATAAGGTTTCTGATCTGAATACGGTACCACTAATTATCATCAAAATAAAGAATTGATTGAATTTTTTATAATGTCGTGGCATTCCTTGATTATTTTCTTTGTTAGGATCCGATTTCAAATAACTTGATAAGTAGTATGAGAACGCCATAGTTGCTAATTAATGAGTCAATATATATTTTGTTTATATCTTTATAATAAATTACTCAGAATTAAGCTAAAGGAATTGGGTATCGTTCTAGAGCACCAGAACCAAATATGAAATTGAGTTAAGTTGAATAACATAAACCAATATCCCACCTTCGTGCCATATCTCTTTAATATGGAATTGAATAGCATAGTACAGGATACACTGTTCAATAGTCCCAAAAATAATCTAACTATAGAAATTTTTATAAATAACAATCTCAAAATTGATATAGGTATATATTTTAAATACCTAAATATTGATAAGTAAACATATCATGTTCAATATTTAGCAAATTCAACAAAAATTGAATAGGTTTAATAAAGCTTGTTAAAATAATTGGTCCCAAAAAAGTTCGAGGTACGACACCAGGAAATTCTAAATGATCATACTAACACATATATAAATATTTGTAAAAATACTTCTAATATATATTAACTAATTACTTTTTCAACATCAAGTCCAAATTTCAACAAATCATGACTCGCTTGTAAATTAAAACTTTCTTCAACTTTCGTAAATGGAGAAGAGATAATATAAAGTGTTATAATTGAAAAGTTAATCAAAAAATAAACTAGCGTTAATCGAGAGTACTTTTTCATGTTTACTTGTTTGTGTACCAATATATCGTTACGTTACACAGTGTTAATTTAAGAGATTATTGATTTATTCATAAATTTATGGGTTATTTTTTAATTCCAGTTGTGTGATTTATTCAAAATGTTTCATTCTATTACAAAGGGAGAGTTTGACTAGTGAGTCTCGATATCTTTTCCATCAGCTAATAAGTGCAACTGATGCTGAATAGCATCTAAATGAGGATCATCAGCATTTGGAAATAAGGTCTTGACGGATTGATGGAGGTTTAAAAAGTATTCAATATTAGGACCGCTAGGACCGACACTTCTCATAATATGCTCAGCCAACTCTCTATAAGGTGCAGGGCCCA
The DNA here is from genome assembly GCA_000697335.1 of Conidiobolus incongruus B7586. NCBI lineage: Eukaryota > Fungi > Entomophthoromycota > Entomophthoromycetes > Entomophthorales > Conidiobolaceae > Conidiobolus > Conidiobolus incongruus. Next base: position 9,320 of record JNEM01015142.1, on the reverse strand, counting down.
AGTATGCTTCGTTATCTAATGTACCAATATAAACACTCGCCTATTGTGGTAATTCAATCAGTTTATAAATAATATAAAAATTATTTGATAAAAATACATTTCTAACTACTGGTTCAGTTTTACCAGGCTGATAAATATCTACTGTATGACAAGTGTAACCATTTTTCTCCCTATAATCCAAATGATTTTTGACTTCTTCTTTCTTGGATTTAGGAATTCTATATGCCATACCCCAAGTAATTAACTCTTCTTGGTCATTAATGTTAAAGTGATCTTCGTAGGTTTCTTTAATATCTTTGTATTCATCAATGGGAATCAAAGTGACTACTCTTCCAGGAGCTTCAGGTGTACCTCTATGATCGTTACTGCCCTAATAAGAATTTGTTTAGTTTTTCGGATAAAATAAATTAAATATATTAAATACTAACTTGCCAAAATCTTCTTACATAACCTTTGATATATCCAGGAACTCTACTCAAAACTATTAATAAAATACTTAAAATAAAAAGTGATAAATAAATATTAACCTTTCAACAGTAGGGAAGTCAACTTTCCAAATTAAACTACCATAACCAAAAACCCACATTGGGTCTTCATCAAATTCATCCTCTTGAATTATCTCTTCAATTTGAGTGCTGATGATTTTTTCCACTTGTTCATTATTTAATTTATTTAACTTTTGAGCATTATTAACTTCAACTTGATTCAATTCAAGAGAATTAAAGGTATCTTTGATAGTCATGGTAAAGGTTGAATTTTTTAGTTTTTATATTTTTAAAATTAATTAAAATTTCAAAGATTAATGGGTGTATTTATATTAGTTCTAATTTCCTTAAATCCATTTAATTTAATTTTTCACCACTATTGCGATTCATTAATAATTCATCAATTTAATCAAACTCTCAAATTTTACATTAATGAAATAATGATTTTACTAATTTTAATATGAAAGTAATTGGTTATTCAGAGAGATAATGTTTAATATAATAATATTGATAAAGCGATATTAATTATTTGATCATATATTAAAATAATTTAATCTATCATTCAATAAATCAATAGTAAAATGAAATTTAGAGTAAAGCAATATATATTTTGGATTCACAAAGAAGTTTTCATAGAAAATATGTATTCAATATTAAAACAATTCACTATAACAATGTATTAATCAAAGTAAGTCTCGAGTTGATGTACATATTAGCGACTACCGCCAAAGAATGAGTTTTGAGAGTTGAGAGATTCTTGAGCCTGGTAAAAGTTTCTTTGGATGGTTGATCTAGGGTGAGGGTTGCTGTTCAAGGAAGCTCCAGGGAATACATTAGCCGCAAGATTGGCATTGGAAGCATTACCAGTGTGATTGTGGATAAAAGGCTGGGATTGAGCGTTATTTTTGATCAAATCTAGAATTTTGGCATCCAATTCGTTGCTGCTGGAATTCAACTGTTCTAATGCTAAAAGGTGAGCATTTAAAATACCAAGAATTTGATTAACTGTTTCTGGCATCTGAGATGATTCTTGATCTGAGTAAGTCTTGGTTTCCTTCAAAATATCTTCGAGTTGCTTTTCGACAGTCTGTAAATCTTGAGCAAGAGAATTTGCGATATTCATTGTATTCTCTCTGTAAATATCAGCAGAGCTGTGAGAAGTACCTTCTTGTTGCTGTTTCAAATTGTGGGCTTGAATCTTTTCATCGATCTTGGCTTCGTACTCATCTAAAATTTTGTTGAGTTCTTCTTGTTGAGCTAAAACGTATTCAATGTTGGAGTCAATATTATTTTGCAAAGTGCTACATTCCTTCGAGGCTGAAATTAATTGATTAATAGTTTTGGTATTCTCTCTAACAACTTGATCCCATTTGGATACCTCTTTAGCTTGAGTTAAAAATTCATCAGTAAGGTTTTTGACTTCATTGGTCCATTCAGATAAAATATCTTGCATATCTTTTTTATGTAAAAGACTAGGGATAGTGGACTGAACTGAGCTAGAAATAGTTGGTACAGATGGTGTAGTAGATAAGGGGGTAGTAGTAAGAACAGCAGGAGGGTTGGACACATTGGAAGTACCCGTTAATGAAGCGCCAAAGCCAGTAGCAGGGGCGGTACCGGAGGTTGAAGTCGATCCAAATCCAAATCCGGGTTTAGGTTGAGATGAAGAATTAAGGTTGAATGAAAATCCTGTAGTCCCGGAAGAAGCAGGAGCAGCAGATGAAGTAGTAGTATTACCAAAGCCGAATACTGTAGTACCCGATGTAGCGGGGGCAGCAGACGAAGAAGAAGTAGAGGTATTACCGAAACTAAACCCTGTAGCTGCAGAAGAAGCAGGAGTAATGGTAGATCCTCCAAAAAGTGATCCTGATGCCGGTTGTGAAGTTGAAGTGCCTCCTAAAGTGGTATTGGAAGCACCTCCAAGTGAAAAGCCAGTGGTGGAACCAGTAGTGGCAGTTGAAGCAGGAGTAGAAGTTGCAGCAAATCCGAAACCACCACCTGAAGAAGCAGGCTTGGAAGCAGTATTAAAAGAAAAATTTGTTCCAGTGGATGAATTATTAGCCTGACCAAAAGTAGAGCTACTAGCTGGAACAGTACCAAAACCAGTAGCAGCAGAACTAGCAGGAGTAGTAGTACCACTCGTTTGTCCAAAGAGTGAAGAACCAGTTGATCCAAAGCCAGTGGTGGCGCCTGTAGTAGTATTGGAAGAAGTGTTATTCGCTTGGCCAAATCCAACAGTGCCGAACCCGCTTCCTGTAGAAGCTCCGGTAGTGTTACTAGCTTGACCAAATATATTGGAACCAGTAGAAGAACCAAAACCAGTAGATTGTCCGCCAGTGTTAGCACTATTGTTGGTAGTAGTAGAACCGAATGAAAAAGTAGGAGGATTGCTTTGATTGTTATTGTTGGAGCCAAACATTATAATTTATATATGAATATCAAATATATGATAGAGAAAATGCAAAATAATGATTTAGTCGATATTTAATTGATTATGATATTTTATATCGGTATTGAATATAAATTTAATAATTTAGATGGATATTTAAAGGTGATTATTTGGTTCTTATTTTAAGTGATTTCGTGTTCATTGAATTAATTTTTAAAATTTTCTATTTTTATTATTCAATTGTGGGATATTTCAATTCTAATTACTCGTATTTATTATAATTTTTTGAAATTTGAATTTGAATTTAAATTTAATTATATTCAGAATATCCCTTAATAATTGATACTGTTTTTCATGAAATATAAATAATTTTTAAGTTATATTATAATATTTATGAATTTAAAATAAATGATTATAAATGGTCTGATCATACAAGAATTTTAATTGTTTTTTATATGGAAATTTTTGGTGCTATAATAAATGGTTTATCAAATCATTAATTTTACTATTTATTGTTTTCTTTTTATGAATAAAATATTTTATCTAATTCAATAAATCTTACCCATCTATTTTTAAACACTTTATAAAATATATTATATAATTTAGTTAATTGATTGTGAATTATTTTTATATTGAATGCTAAGATATTTTTTATTTAGTATATAAAATATAAATCAACATTATATAATATAATATATAATTCACAAATTTATAATTAAGTCTCAATTCGTAATTTATACCAAATATTAACAGCAATTAAAAGTTAATATGATATCTACTTTAAAAATTGAATATGTGTCTGAATATCTGTCTATAAATTCTTGATTAAAAAATATACCTCATTTTGTCAAGTTTATATAGGGAATATATATATATATGTATATTTGTATATTTAATTGATTTTTCCAGCTATTAATTCATTAAAATACTTACCATTATTTCGATTTGTGTAATTGAATCATAAATTTCCAAGGTATAGAGCTTACACTATAACAATTGAGTTGAATGAATATTTTATTTAATCACTAATTTTATTAATAATATTGTGGGTTTAATAATTTATACAAAACTTTTATTGGAATGATTTTTTATGAATGAATCCAGTTTATTAAAGCAAATAATATTTATCGAATTGTACAGTATGTAAAAATGAATTGAAAGAAATTCATTTTAATCAAACAAAGTCAATTGAAAAGAGTAAAATGAATTTCAATAATGATTTGATCATTTGACTGGTAATCTCTTTAAAAAACTTTATGAGTGTATTTAAATTAAAAAAACATTATTTTATAAATCAAATTGAAAGTATAAAAACAAACAATATATGGTAATATAAATAATAATATTAATATATATATTCTAGTTTCAATTATTATGTAAGAAATGAATGTATTAATCAATTACTATTATGAATTCAATCATGAATAATTTTTACTCTTCATCATTGTCGTTTTCATCTTCATCTTCAGAAGTTTCATCATCTTTGTAGACTCTCTTGCCACCAGATGATAGACCACCACTCTTGGCTTGGTTCATTTGAGCAGCGAATGAATCATCTCCAGGTTCTGAGATATCATCTTCATAATCGGATTCTTCAGGAAGAGCGTCAGCAGGTTTAACTTCAAAATTAAATTCTTCTTTGATATCAACACCAAAGTAGGAATCTGACTTAATGAATATTTCAAAAGAGTAAGAGCCAGGATTTTCAGGTCCACCAAATTGGAATTTGACAGAGGTTTCATCAACTAACTCAGTGATCTTGGTAGGAGGAATCAACATACGGTTGTTTCTTCTATCACCAACGATGACCCACCATTGCAGTTGCTTAACACCGGGGAAATAGGGAGCATAGGCGTGGGGAACTTGAGACAATTTGCTAGCCTTGGTCAAGGGGCTACCACTGTCATCATCTTTACCATCATCTAATTTAGCAAGTAATCTACCAAAATCTTCTTCGTCATCAAGAGATTCAGAATTAGATTCAGATCTATGTTGAGTCCTAAGATTAGATTCTTCCTTTGAATTAAACTGAGTATTGTCCTTTAATGCCTGTTCAATTGTCTTCAAATCGAGCTTAATCACAAGAGTAATGATGCTTCCAGGAGTAATAATATCTTCTCCCAAAACGCGTACATCAGTTTCAACAGCTTTCAAGACAGGGAATTTGTTACCAACAGCCATCAATTCTTGATATTGAGAGTCAGAGAGATCAGTTAATAACTTTCTCCTTTGGGCTTCGGGAATCTTCATTAAGTCCCATACAGTACGAATTTCCTTGTTGTGAGTTTTGATATAACGAACCAAGTGTCTATCAACATAAGGCAATTGGAGTAAAGGAGAAGCTTTGTGGCGGAGACCTTGAACAATAATTTGTGAAAATTCAATGGCCCTAATAGTAGGTTCTAACCAACCTTGAGCGATAGTGATTTGGAGAACACCATTAATTAGAGTCAATAAACGTCTTAAGATTTCTTGCTGGTCAGAAAGAAGTTGAGCATCTTTGACTTGAACTCTGTATAAATGGGACTGAATAAGAGCAAAGGCCTTTTTAACATAGGGAAGATTGTGTACTTTGGGAAGGTCGATAAAGGTAGCTTCTTTTTCAGCGACTTCTACCATTTCCTTCCATAATTCAGCAACAATGGGTTCTTGCTCCCATTTGAGTTCGATTTCTTCTTCGAATTCATAACTGTTAGCCATCATTAAAACCAAGTCTTTCATTGAAGTATTTTCTTTGAGTTCTTTGAAATACAATGCCATGGTATTGTTGAGAATACGATCTCTGGTATATTTGAGAGCCTTGTACCACCATTTACCAACATAGTAGGGTAAGAATAAGCCGAGAATGATACCGTAGAATGATAAGACATAGAAATTGTTATGAGATTCAACAAGCCACAAGGGAAGGGCAATACCAAGTTGGAATGGTTGACGACCATCAGGATGACCATATTCTTCATAATTGCGCTTGATTTCAGGATCTGTAAGAGCTTTATAGGCTTTGGTAATTTCAACGAATTTGGCATTTAATTCTTCACGCTCTTTTTCGTCATCAGTACGGATTTTGTCAGGGTGACTAAATAACTTAGTTAATATAAAATACTATATATACAATTGATTACATACAATTTCAAACTAAGTTTTCTATACTTCTTTTTAACATCTTTTTCATCGGTACCCTTGAATAACATTAATAAAGTATTCTAAAATGAGGAAAATTAACTTAAAATACCTCAGGAATGTCTAAAATTTCAAATGGATCCCATCTCTTGACTTCTTGAGTTTCAGTAGTAGCAATTTTATAACTCAAGAAAGATACAAGAGCCCAACCAATAATAACTAAAACAGTTCTACAATCAAGAACAAGATTAGAATCGAATTTTATCTATAATCCATCAAATAAAGTATATGAATTCTCACCTCAAAGAAATGGAAGAAGTTGATTTTTTGACGATGTTAATTTTTTTAGTGCGTCGAACATCATGTGAGGTGACAGCTATAAATACAAATTAGGTCAAAAAGATCTAGTGAAAAAATAAATAAATTTCAATACCTTTGGTAAAGGAGAAAAGAGGAATTAATGTGAGAGGAATTAGGATGATCAATAATACTGTTGTAACAAACCAATAAAAGGTTACTCCATTTTCATCATAATTATATTGCATTGTTAATTATTTGTGTTGCAATATATAATAGTATGCTTGAATATTTTATAATGGACTTCAATAATAATTCAAATATACTCACTTGGATTCAATGAAAAACAGACTGTTTACTAAATTAAATGTATGGTATACAGGAGTAAGGAATGTAGTTGAAAGTATTAAGTATTTTGGGATAGTAAATTGATTCATCAATCTAGATAATATATAATTGTCAACTTTTCATTGGCTTATAAAATGATTATTAGTTGACATAGTCTCCTTGGATCAACCTAGTTCGATTCAACCAATTAACATTAATGAAATTTTAAATAATGTGATTAAATCTATTGAATGACTCGTCAAACTCTGATAGGTTAAATAGTCAAATTAATACACATCATTAATTCATTCGTAATATTAAGTCCACAATATTTTCGAGAACATTGGAATTTTTATAAATATATTCAAAATTTTCTCATAAAAAAGCATCATTATAAGATCAACACTAAATATCATATACATGGTTTTTAAAAATATTGTAATATCAATATATATATGCATTGAAAAACTTGAAATTTTTAAAATAATAGTTATTTATGTCTAATTGATTTTTTTGTTAAATATAATATAAAATTTGTAAATAAAACAGTTTTATATAAATTATCATTAATTATATGAATTCAATTTTTAATCGTACTTTGTTTTTATTATAGTTAAAAAATAAACTCGTATTTTCGTGTGTTTAAAATATTTCATTTGAGGAATTAAATAAACCCTCAAATACATTATACATCCTTTTTTAAACTCTATTGTATAATACAAAATTTTAAAAATATCATTATTAAAATAGTTGATCAAATAATATAAAGACATGTTGAACTCCAAAGTTTTTACTTAAATTCTAGTATATTCATCAAAATTTATGCTCCAATTTTCATTAATTTTTTTGAATATTCAAACTTTTCTACACCAACTATACTCATCATTAAAATATTAAAATTTTTGATCAAAATCAATTTTATCAAAATGTATTTTTAGTTGACTTTTGTTGTATTATCATCATTTAGATATAAAATTTTATTATCCTGAATGATTGATATCAACCTTGATCAGATTTGACTTCCTGAGCATTATTTACAATCATAATTAAACTATCAAAATTTTCTAATTACTATTACTTTTAGATTTTAAGTAATGGGACTTTGAAAATTAAATTTAAGCAAAAATTTTAATATGTTTATAAATATAATAAATTAATAAAAAATGAAAGGTCATTTTTTCTATTAATAATTTTCGCTATATTTTCAACAAATTTACAACTATTAATTAATATTCATTATTAAAGATTGAAATTACATATTTTATAAACCAATTAAATTTATTTTTAGAAATTTTTTTCTTATCAGTATATTTTTTAATTATTAAGAGTAATTATAATTACCCAAGTTAAATTTAGTATATTAAATGTAATTAAGATATTAGTTCTTCAAATTCTTATAACTTCAAGTTTATATTAATTTTAAAATTAATTTCATTGTATAAATAGAATTAATATCGCTGATAAATATTGTTCGTCTTCTTCCACTCAAAATTTTTTTTCCTCTTTGACTATTATTAATCATTATTTTCTAAGGTTAGAGACTATCTTTATCAGTATTACAAGATATATTAATATTATCTACCATATCATCTAATATAAATATTTTGACTAGTATACTTTAAATATTAAATAAACTCACTGACATATTAAATTTATTATGACATCTTTAATTTAAGTCTTTCTTTACACTATATTGAACATAAACTAAACAACTATTTTAAATATAATAGCTTTTTGGAGATATTTTCAATTAAAAGATTTATAATATTAAAATATATATATATTATATAATTATTTTACTTAATAGTTAATAACTTTATATTATATCAAATATATTAATTAAAAATAAGTTTATTAAAAAATATAATATAAAACATATTTTTAATTGGTTATTTTTTAGCAAATGAAATAAAATTAATTTATTAAATTAAATTTTAAAATAATAACTGATATGTATATAAAGCTTGTTTATTAGGATTTGCAAAAAGGATTATTTAACTTTGGTATTTTTATCAATATTTTAAATAATAATTATCTAAAATATATGAGATCTATTAATTATAATAGCTTTAGACTTTATTTATATTTTATTAAGTTTTATTGAATTAATATTATTCTTACTTTCGTAATAACTTGGGTTAAATAATAAGATATATATTTTATTATTTCAAAAATTAAATCAAATTTAAATATTAAAATATATAAAATAGCTAAATAATTAATATTAAAATATTTTGATAACTTGTTAAATATATTAAAGAACAGTTTTTAGAAACTCTTTGACCTAAATAATAGTTACAAAAATAATACAAATTAAATTAAATATTTTAAAATAATTAAAATTATATTTTTTAGTTATAAAATAATTTAATTATAAATAAATAGCAGATTTGAATAAAACATTATTTATATTAAATTTTTATAAATATAATGATTATCCTTTTAGGTCTATAGTTAAGTTTTAATAGTTTTAAATTCCAAAACTAATGATGATTATTATTCCATTTCAGTATGATTAAATAAAATATAATAATTTAATTTTTTTAATTTAATGATAATAAATCGAAATTGATTAATTTTAGCCAACTATTAGATTAATATATTAATATATTGTGTTTTTATCTTTTAGAATTTAAAATAAATATTATTAATATTTTTTAATTAATTAATTAATAGAAATATTATATATATATATATATATA
>JNEM01015140.1:0-17531 GCA_000697335.1 Conidiobolus incongruus B7586 | reverse complement strand
AATCTGGTGCTATTTTGCTCTACTTGGCTCATCATCACGATCCTGAGCATAAATTGTGGCCTAAGGACGATAAGCTTCAATCTGAAGTAATTCAATGGGTTATGTTTCAAATTGCTGGTATTGGTCCATTTGAAGGTCAAGCTCATCACTTTGCTCTTGCTGCTCCTGTCAAGGTTGAATATGCTATCAATAGATATATCACTGAAACCAGACGTTTGTTCTCTGTATTGAATCTTCGACTCGAAGGAAGAAAATATTTAGTTGGTGATCAATTAACCATTGCAGATGTTGCATCCTATTCATGTGTAGGATATGCTTACAATCTTGGAATTGACTATAACGACTTTCCTAATGTCAAAGCATGGTTATACAATCTTGATCAACATCCCAAGTTTGTCAAAGGAATGAATGTTCCAGAACCAAGTCACTATATTTCCACACGAAATGATATTGAAAAGTATAAGAAAGCACTTGAAGAAGCCAAAGAGACTATTTATGGAGCTTCTAATAACTAATTAATAATATCTTTTCTACTATAACAAGATTTGAAATGTAATTATTAATGGTTTTCTACATCGTTTTCCAACATCAGTATTACAACCGGTTTTAATAAAGGCTGACATATATTTTACCACTAACAATATTGTTATTAAACATAAATTTTCTAATATATTTCATTTTTTGAATTACAATTAAAGTATTTTAAATTTGAATCATTTATACTTAAATACTTCATATTTGTAATATCATTTGAATAACCTTAAAATTTGGTTTGTATTCATTAGTTTTCTATTTATACTCTATATACTTTCATAATGAGTGAATTTTAGTTTAAAGTATGGTAAAATAATTTGAATAATATATTAATTATAATTGAATTCATATGCGTTATTATATATCTCTAATCTTATCCAGATTTTAACAAATGCATCAAAAAGGATATTTAAACATTTTTATTTAAATTGAAATCTTACAATCTATAATTATATAAAATATTATTATATTACATTTTAAATATCTTTTGATTTAACTTTATCTATAATACTATTGAAAATTGTGATCTAATAAAAGAAATTTAGAAATTTTAAACATTTCAAAGTCGAATATTTGTTTCACAATTATTGGTAATAAATATGAAATGAGGAAAATGCTTATAGATAATATATTATCATATATTTTGATATATATTTCAGGATCATAAGTGATTTATAAGTTGTATTTTAAAATTTTAAGGAAGCATTGAAAATTTGATAAAAATGATTAAACTCATTACAATTATCAAATTCATTTTTTATAATATAAAATTTAATAACATCTTGATTTGATATTATATTCACCTCAAATCAGGTAACAGAACAAATAATAATTTACTAATATATTTTCAATAGTTTATTGTGTTAATTTCAATTAATAATTTCTATATAAAGTGGATGATCAATAAATATATTTTTAATAAAACATTGTTATATATATATATATATATATATAATTGTGAATATAATGGTTAACAAAATTGTCGGGAAACATGTTTTTATACTTAAATATATTTTATATAATTCTTATTATTTTAATTTTTAAATCAGTAAAACTGGTTTTATGCAGAATAATGAATCAGAATACCCCCTTACAGTTAGAACAATATATATCAAGTTAATATTGGTATTATATATATATATTCTGTAGTAAAATAAAATATTGAATTCATGATATTCAAGAGTATAGTAATAAAGGATAAGTTATTAACTTGTATATTTTTAAAATTAATGAGCTATTGTAATATTATTTTGATATGATAGCTTTGAAATTTCATATAAAATTATAATTTTAAGATATATTCAAATTTATAAAAAAAATTGAATTATATAATAATATTAGTAAAAAAATCTGAAAAATTTTAAGTCAATATACAAAAGGTTAGAAAATAAAAAATTGATGACAGATACAAGTTAATTTATGTCAACTCTCATTTTATTAAAAATTCGTAATAAATGATTAAATTATTAAATAATTAAGTATTGTACTTAACGAAGGAGTATAAATCAATATAAAGTGTTGATGTAATGGTATCACATTCACCTGTAAAACGGAAGAATATGAGATCGTTTATCTGATTCGTCACTAGATAATTAATACTATTCATTTTTGATAATGTGAAGTAATTAATAAGATTAATCCTATCTATCCTGATATTATATACAGAATATTGACTTATTATTTTGATTAATATTTTGTATTTAATTATATACATTGATACACATTTGATTTACAATTTCAAATTTAAATGAAATTAATTGGTAAATTTATTAATGATTAATTTCAAAATAAAAAACTATATTTATTAGATAAAATGTATTTAATGTTGAAAAATGTTATGATGGATTCAAAAAGATTCAATTTTGATCTCGGTTACCAAAAATAGTTTGTTTTGCCTTTTCGAATTGACTTTTCAACTCTCCGGGATTCTGTCTGATCAAACGATATTCATTCTGTTCAGGAATATCTAATCCCTTGATCACCTTGGGATTCTGATCGAGTCTATTAATCCAAGCTTTAAGATTAGGAACTTCATCAATATCAATAGCCAAGTTGTAATAGTAACCAACCCATGGGAATGATGCAATATCAGCAATGGTCAATTGATTACCTACTAATTAAGCTCTTCTTTCGAGGCGTTTATCCAAGACTGAATATAAACGTTTAGTTTCATTAATATAGCGGTTGATAGCATATTAGATCTTTTCAGATGCTTCAATAGCGAAATGATGAGCTTGACCCTCCATAGGGCCAATTCCAGCCATTTGGAACATTAACCATTGAACGACCTCAGACTGAAGTTTGGGATCTTTAAGCCACAATTTATGCTCAGGATCATAGTTTTGCACCAAGTAGAGTAAAATAGCACCAGATTCAAATACTGGAAAATCATCATTTAAATGATCAACGATTGCAGGAATTTTGCCATTGGGATTGATTTTCAATAACCAGTCTTCTTTTTTGCCGATTTCTTCCCATGTGAGGTTATGTACTTTGTAGTTGAAACCTAAAATTTCCAATGCAATGGATATCTTATGTCATTGGGAGTAGCATGAGTGTAAAAAGAGATATTAGATTGAGACATTGGTATAATTGATCTTTTTGCTATTAAATAGTTATCTAAAGGATATGATATTGTATTATTGCTCAGAATATTGGGGTTTATATACTCTTTGAGAGTTTGTCTCTATTCTATAATATTCGTATAATGTAGTACACATACTCTCAATAATTTTTGAACTGTAGTAGATTCTTTGTAAATTATTAATCAAAATCAAGGTATCTAATTAAAATATAAATTGTTAAAAGGAAATAGTTAAATTAGTTGATATTTTTGCCAATTTTGGATGTATAAACTTTCCTGTTAATTGGGTTTGATTATATTCGGCTTATTCATGTCAACTATGCTAAATAATCAAAATTACAACACAATTATCCAGTTTAAGTATAGTGTAAGCTTCTATATAATGAATATCCAGACAGCCTAATTTTTTTTAAAATTGCTTTTATTATTATAATCTCTAAAAATAAAATATTATCAAAGTCTAATAATAATGTAGAATCAATATTTCTATATATTGAAATTTTATTTTTAAAAATGTATAAGTATATGCAGCTTCAATGTAGAGTAAATATAAATTTTATTTGATAAGTGGATAAGTAGATAATTTCATTATTTGGTTAAATTAAGAAATTATACAGGTTTTAGGAAAATGGTTTACTATTGATAAATTTAAACATTGGAGTATTATTAGAGTAAATTGTATTAGTAATATTTTTCAATATCACTTTATACTTTCATCTCTATAGATGGTATATCAAAATATTAATTAATATATTATCATATTCATCATACTACTTAACTATCTTAATACGAAATTTTAATTCTTTCGATTGTTGGTTAATAAATATGATTGGTTAAATAATTTGAAATGTCAAATATAAATTAATGATTAATTAATTAGTGTGAATTTATATGAATTTAAGAATTAAATTTTGACTATTAATATAAATGATTAATAGAATAAATATTTGCTGCTATCTGAATAAATTCAACAAATTATAGTCTGTTAGAAAATATTAAATATCAGGATTTTACATTATTATAGGCTGATTATTATAAAAATGTATATTACTCAATATAATTTCTAATAGTAGGTCAATTTTTTGACCTTATTGAAATCAAGTTAAATTTGTAAAGAATAATTATTCAAACTGTTGATTAAATTTTATTTTAATTTTGTTGAAAATAATTAAATGGACTATTCATGTATTATAATATAAAGTTTATATTCTCCTTAACAATAGTAATGATGTTAAATAATTTATCTTTATTAGAATTTAAAGTATATTCATTTATTTCTTAATATATAAATACAAGCATTGCCTTTGAGTAGATTGAATATTATTAATGTTAAAGAGTTATAATTAAATGATGAATACATTGAAATTTATTGCTTTATTGATCGGAGTTCCAATGATCGCTTGTAATCCTGAGGAAGGATTTTACGTTGAAAGAGATACTGTACCCAGAGAAATTCCATGTGGAGGTCCTTTGAAATTGAGATGTCCTCATGATATGTATTGCAAGAAATTTGAAAATAAAACCTATGCTAGAGGTCGATGTCTCTATAAATACCAAGGACATGTAAGAACTTAATTCTACGGGATTATTTTTAAATTCAATATATTGAAAAAATAGTCTATCCCTTTAATTTTTATTGAATAAATTCAATATTTCTTTTAAATCATACCTTTAATCATTTACTCGAAATTTGTACTTTATAATCAACTATACATTAGTTAGACTCATATTAAGAATGATGATTCTTTATAATGTATTCTTGATAACAAGCTTTTCTAGTATTTTGACTTTAAAACAATAAAATTGATGTTTAAAATCTATATTTACTAGTTGATATAGAGATTGAATAATATTATAACTTATTCAACCACCATATAAATAATCTATTCAAAATATTGTGCGGACATATTGAATATATATATATATATATATATTTAATGATTACATGAATTTTTTTTATTTGTTTAATTACTTATTATCCTTTAATTTCAATTTAATTCTAATATGCTTATTAATACTCAATCAAGTCTTAGATTATTTATTACTCTAATAGCAAACATTTGTGTCTGATTTTGAAAAATATTATTTAATTATAACAGCTATAGAACTAAATAATTAATACAATTAATAATATATATATATATATATATACTTTCATTAAGTTTCTCCTTCCAAAGTATATTAATTAATTTGAATTTTAATCACTTAAAATATTGGATTAAAGAGAGAAAAGTTATAATTATATAAACTCTTAGTAAATTTAGGCTTCAGTTAGTTTTTAATATAAGATCATTGATTAATTAAAAAGAAAATATTCAACTTAAAAAATTTGATTTGGTAATTTAATTAGAAAATCAATAATAGGGCTATAAATAATAAATATTATAATTTATAAAGATAATTTTATATATTAAGTTGTATATAAATTGAGTTAGAGCTTTATTTCATATATTATAGCTTTACCATTAATTACAAAATATATATGCTATTTTATTTAAACATTTTATCTTTTATACAACTAATTACTTTATGTATTTGATATTTTAAATTAACTCAAACAATCAAAGCTGATTTAAAAGTTATACTTTTTAGTTTTAATTTCTTTAAAAACTATATTAAGATAAGAAATTATCAAAATATTAATATATTTTGTAATATTTTATAATATAAAAATGATTAATAACAGAAGTTAAAAAAGTTATTAAAACCTTAAAAATTATCCAAAATAATAAGTGATGAAACAGTTATATATAAAAAATGATATTTTTTTTAATTTTAAGCAAATCTAATTAATACAAAAATTCAGATAAAATGATTTTTTAATTAATAAGTTATAAATATTGATATTGATAAGTTAATATAAAATATTATTGAATAAAATTAACAACATATTTAAATCTTAAAATAATTATTTCATAAAATAATAAATCATTGATCAAATAATTTTGCTAGGAATATGTTATATATAATGAATATTAAAATATCGATATTAAACATAAGGAAGAGATTATATTTAGTTTTAATTTATTATAAATATCCTTATTAATTAATTATATTTCTTTATGTATATTATTAATTAGTATATATAAATATATACTAATATTAAGACTATTAATTATATAAAATAAATTTAATTATCAATTTCAAAATAACAGATTTAATAAGATCAATTTCACAGGTACAATTTAATTAAAATTCAAAAAACTATAACTAGAATTTTAAATATATATAATAACAATAATTAGTATTGATTATGATAAAAACTTATAAATTCACTTATAATAAATTGATTTTGATTAATTTAGCTGAAATACTATTTGAATATATAATATTGAATATATTGATTTAACATTTAAATATATATAAATTATTAATCCTTATATTATATGATAGTCTTTACAAACCAAATACAATCAAAAAATTTACAACTTTTTAAAGAGGTTATATAAAGGCTTTGCTTTAATCGATATATTAATAATTTTGCATCTCGACACTATTAAATATATATTTATTTTTAATAAGAAATACTAATAAATATGTTAATTATCCCAAATTAAATTTAAAATAAAGATATTATTAATTGAGTTATAATATACTTTATAAAATTATTAATTTTTAAATATTTCTAACAAATTATATAATTTAATAATGATAAGGATCAATATTACAAAAAAAATAATTATAAAAATTTAAATTTTTTGCTTATATTAAATCAAAGAACAATACTTTATTTTTAATTATTAATTTTTAAAATATATTTTAATTTCAAAAAAATTAATTATATATAATATCAATCACAGAATTTATAATCTCATAATGTATATTTATTTATTTTACAATATTTATTATATTTTTAATTAAAGTTTAATGATTAAATCCTATAATAGTTAAATAAAAGCGTGATAGTCAAAACACTTATATTTTAATATCATTAAATCTCAATTAAAAACTATTTAAAATTATTCTAAATTTACAAGCAACCTATAATAGTATTTCTTTATCTTAAATTATTAATTATTACTAGCCTCAGTGTTTTCAAACTAGAATTATAAAATTTAAAATTCACCAAAATTTTAAAAATTAATATTTATTTTTATAATTTTATATATTTAATATTTGAAAAATATTCTGATAATTAGTATCCAATTTAATGTAAAAAATTTTAAAACTAATTTAATAATCAATATGTTAGTAAAGTATATTCATTAAAGCTTAATTTGGGCTAATCTGATAACAAGATTAAATGGATCTTAATAATTTACAAATAATTGAAATAATAAGTAATTATTAATAAGTAATTATTAATAAATATTATTTATTAAAATACAATAAAAGAAGCATTTATATTAAATCCTTTTGTTTAATAAATTCCATATCTTGATATTAAAACCGTTGATTAGAAGCAAAGCATAATATTAGCCTTAGTTTAAGAAAAATTCTTATATGTTCCTATAAATCATTTAGAACAAATAAATATAAATTTATTATTTATTCAGAAAGCCATAACAATATTTCCAAATTTAAACTTAGTGTCAAAAGTTAATACTAAACACATATATTAAGTAGTTAATATAAATTAAAAATATAAAAGAATATAAAAATATCCCAAAGGAAGTGAAAGGAAGATAATATCAACTTTGTTAAATTTATCAAATATTGAAATAAAAAATTAATTCCATCATACTAATGATTTTAAGCAATCAGTTTAATAAGTATTATTTTTGATAATCAAAATAATATGTATTTATTATCAAGTTAGTATATTCATAATCATTATAGATACTCTCTTATAATATAAGTTTTTAGATAATAAACTATTTATATATTTTTGAAAGATGGTTTGAAAATATAGTATAAAATTTTAAGGGTTATTTGATGATTTTAATAATATATAATTAATCAAATAATTGCAAAAGATTGTAATATCAATAAATATTAAGATTATATATTATAATATGTTACTAAGTTGAAATATAATGATATATTATTGCTTTATTTTATATCTTAACATAGATCGATTAATAGCAAGTTTTATATTATTTTAAAATATAACCACCTTTAATTGGTGTTATATTTAAAAATTATAGGTATTTTTTATTGATAATTAAAATTCCTAAAACTAAAGTTATAATATATTATTTATATAAAAGATTATAGCGTTATTAAATTAATTTAATTCATTAGTTATAACTTATATGATCAAAATCATTTTATATAATAAAGATATACTTATAAAATGTTAATTCTTGAAAATAAATTTAATTAATTGGTAAAACATTAAATTACAGTATTAATCAAAAAAACCGTTTTTGAATTACTACAAGTGTATCAAAAATATAATTAAGGGCTATTAATGATAATAATAATATTAATTATTAACTTAATATTATAGTTTCAAATTTATATATTATATATTTATAACTATATTAAAATTTAAATTTGAAAATTTTGCAATTATTTGATTTTTATAATAATAAAACTGAAAATATTTTAATATATATATATAATATTTTTGGTGAAATTCAATAATATTATAATTCAACATCATTATTAAAATAAAAGTATATATTTTATTAATTTTTTCATATTTTAAATTCAATTTATTAAATATTTATGTATTATTACTATATCAATACATTAATATTAATTAAAAGCTTAAATTAAAAAACTATTATAATAAATGTTTAAATATATAATATCTATAATAATATTCAATATAATAGTTTAATATTATTGTTTTATAAGGAATTTTTAAAAAAATAAGCACTTAAAAAAACAAATATAAAAATATTCAAATTTTAATAGTAATATATAAAAATTCTTTGATCATATAAATAATAAAATTAATTAGAATGATCAAAATAATATTATTTTAACTTGAAGATAATTATTAGAATTAACGATTAAAATGTAAGTTTTAAATAATTAGACTTAAAAACATAAACATACCTATTATTCTCAATTTTATTAAAATTCCTAGAAATAGATGATTGTAAGATAAGTAATTTTTTGATCTCTAGTAGCAATGATTATTTGCGGTTTGCTCTCTGAGGTTTTTGACTCAGTTATACTATAATAATTTATAAATTTTGCAAAATATTAGCTGATTTACCGTTTTAAAATTCGCACCAATGCATGAATACTATTAGAAATCACATTATCGAATAAGTTGTGTAAGATTGTGGATTTACATTTAGGTCTGATTTCTTTAGCCAAAGCAGGTCGAATAGTTAATGTAAATATATTATTTTGACCTGAACTTAATTTCATAGATATGTTTAATTTTGAATTTTTATCATAACAATCTATAAAATGAAAATATTATATAAAATAAAATTTAAAATATTGTTAGGTTTGCAAATATGAAATAGTAACATTATTACTAAGCATACAATTGATGCATGGTTCTAATTGATTCATTCTATTCTATATATCAATAATGTATACACCTAACTACTCAATACAGTAATGGATATAATTACTGATTACAAATCAATTGTTACTCCTTTTTAGCTTCAATGCAGTATAAATACCATTCTTATTATTCACTTAATAAACAAGATCAGATTTTACCAAATCCTCATAAATTACTTTTCCAATCCTATAACCTCAAAACTAACAATATAATAATAATAATTGCATGATATTTAAAAGATGGCTCTGGAGTATCAGATAAATAATCAGTTTAATAATTAAAGTCTTAATATTTATAATATGATTAATAAGAAATTATTTTATTAACAATAATTTTTTCATACCTTTTCCATAATAAATTTTAGGCCACAATTTGGAAATATCTTGATTGACTTCATCAAGCATGGTTGTATGATATTCTTTAAGTAATCTATATACAATGGTTAGAAGAGTTATTATAACATTTATTAACTTATTCATTAGGATCACCATAACATCAATCGAGTTCTTGGTTCAATAGTTTCATTTCCTATAATAAATTATTATGATTCAAAGTATAGAAGTTAAAAAATAGCTTAAAATAAGAAGTTTTACTATCTTGTCTACCCAAATAATCGTCATCACTCATAATTTGATCTTCACTTATAATTAAATTTGAGCTTTTGAAACCTTGTAAAAAATTTAAAAATAAATTTAATATAGAAATAATATTTAAATTTGTTACCTCATGCTGTAATCGATCCTTTTTAGCATTTAATTGTATATTATTAAGCGTTATTTGATTATATGAGATAGGTTATATCAAACTCTTCTGTTTTTCATACAAATTATCAGTATGAATAATTTTCAATTAATTTAGTTTAGCCATTCTAATAAATGTCAATTGATCTTGAATTGAATCAATTCCGCAACAATCATATCTGGTCCTAATATGAATTGGAATAAAAGATGTTAAGTATTGGTATATTGATCTGAACATAGTTTAATATTGTCCTTTAATTTTGCTGCATCATTAAATTAATTAGAAATAATATAATAGTATAGTAATATAATTATGAATAAAATAATTTTGAATATTTAAATTGAAATTTTCAGTCATATTTCGGTATTGTCGATATGAGTTGAATTATTGGAGAGATTATTTAGGTTGTAATCATTACCAGTCATTATATTAGCAATTTATTTCCTAGTTCCTATATAATGATAAGTATTAAATAGTTACTATAAATATATATTTACCTGTTGATAGTTCAATTGATTTTATCACTTATGAATTTCGTTAGAAATAGCTGATTCAATTTTCATTCTTTGAATTCCAGTATAACCTAATTTGTCAAAACAAACTAGGATTAATTTATGACGGTCTATAAGCAAAGTTTGCACATTTTATATAAATTTAATACAGTGTATATATATTAATAATATATATTTATATACCTTTTACTCAACTTCAAATGCTTGTTTTTCAATTAATTTCAGTTCCAGCTTTTTTTGAGGTGAATTTTTAAGAATTCAATATTTCTATAATTTATCGATTGAACCTGATCTTTGTAAGTTTTCTCAAATTGTATACATTAAACTTGTCTGTATTTGCGAATCTATTTATTAAATTATATTCAAGATTATTCAGAATTATAATTGTAATTATATTTACCTGATAAAAGCTCACATTCTTGATCAATCTTGTTTATTAAATTTTCAAGCTCATTTAATTCTACTTGAAGCTGATTTATTTCAGCTTTTAAATCATCGCTTCCATTATCGATTGGTTGAAAATTTATTTAATCTTCAGTCGGGATATGCATACTTGTATCGATTTTATTCATTTCTTCATATATCTCATCAGTTAAAGTGGATGATGTATTACTATTACCATCATCCTAATTCGAGAGTTAGTATTTCTTTTTACTTTTAATTTTATAAAGATAAAAGTTTGTGAAGAATTGACTGCACTTGCCAAATGATCTAACTTTTGTGCTTTAATTTTTATTATTTTTTGATTTGTTTTCAAAGTTTGAATGAGTTTTAATGTTTTAAAAAATCTAAAAAATAATTAATATTTAATGAAACTATTTTTTGATATTCTTACTCAGTTGACTGAAAGATATCATTTAATGTTTTACTAAATTTATTATCTTCAGGCAAAATCCTAAATATATGTTAAAAATTATATTATAATAATTTTGAATTAAAACTACTATTCTGAATCTTTTTGGGTACAAAAACTAATATTGAAAAGAATTGCAACAGCAGTACATGGTTTTAATGGACATTCTTCATCAATACAGCATGGTTTTTTAATAGGCTTTTCAATCTATAGTGATATTTTTATATTGACATTTATGATATAAATTGAAATTATTTACCTTATATTTATCCAAATATATATGCTCATAATGATTTTAATAAGTGAAATTGCTTATGTCCAAGTTTGAGACTTGTCTTTACAGCTCTGAGACATATCATATGGTCTGAATCAATATTTTGGAATTTTAAATTCACTATTTACAGTATCATAGTTAATTAACTTAAATGGAATATAATTAATATATAATATAGTAATATATACATCAATATCATAAATATTTCCTTGCTTTGTATTTGGTGGAGTTTTTCCAATAGTAACAAATTTTAAACACCCAATAATAGTCTAACCAATTTGCAAAATATGGATATTATATAGTGTTGTGTTGTATAATAAGTTTTATAAATAAAGATCATTGTTAGAAATGTACTCAAAATACAATTTAGTAAATTGTTTATTAATCCTGCACTTTAGCATATCGGAACAGTATGTCTTAAAACTTACTGTTGAGATATCGTGGCAGAATATCCAGGAAAACCTCCTCTTTCTATCCTTGTCACTTCTGGGTTTAAATAATCCATTCAGTGAGTGACATAGGATTTAGTTTAATTCTAATAAAAGCATCTACAGAAGATCATTCAATTATGGACTAACAGAACCTCAAAAAATGAGATGTAATATAAACATAGTTATCCATTCGAGATGGACGGGTATCTTTGAATTACAACAATAGCTTAAATAATGATAATTATTGAATATAATAACACTGACTCAAATAATAATCAAATTAAAATCAATAAAGATAATAATAACTGATATATTATAAATTATAATTCAGTTTCAATAATTAAAACTAATTTGATGAACATTTCAAATCATATTAAAATACATTGTATAAATTTCTTCACTCTTTTGTTTATTAATATATTATATTCATCAAATATTAAATATTCGAAGCTTTAAATGACACTTAAATTTGATTCATTATGATGTTGATGAAAAATAAAATCTCATACTTAATGAATATTTATCAAAATTCAGATTGTAAATTGATTTTATAACAATATACCAAATATTATTCATATTGATTATATAATTTATGAACATTAATAATATTAATGTTAGTTTCGAGGCATAAACTCACCTAGGGTAAGGAATTTCGTAAAACCCAATAAAATACTAAGCATATAACCAAAAATCTAAGTAAAATATTAAAGAAAGCATAAAGAGAATAGGTGCGAGCGTATATTTGAAAAGGTCAAGTGGTTCAAATATTTGAAAATCTTTAAACGGTGGCTCATAATGTGAAAGTTCTAGAATATTACTAGTTCTTAAGACAGGGAGTTAAATTACCTCCTTCATTTAATAAGACTGCTTTTTTCATTAACCAAGATGAATTGCGTAACTGTACTAATGATAAATTGTACTTATTAATATCTTATTAGTCACTCTACGTCATTCCAATAAGTTATTTTTAGAATAGTGAAATTAACTAAGGGGTTAGGTAATTATAAAAATGGCAATCATGAATGTAAAGCGTTATTACTTCTCATTTTATGAATTTCCTTTCGTTCTTTACAATTGCCTATACAAACTGTGACGATGCATCCATTGGTAGACCAAGACTAAATTATCTCGTATATCTTAACAGGTAAGATACAATACTATGATATCTGAATTATTTTATAAACGTTGTTATTGGTGTCGAATATTTCAATTTTTAATCCGCAACATTATTTACTTGTTGCTATTTGCGAATATCACATATTTTAATTTGCTATATAAACTTTTTGTTTTATAATATTTAAGTCTGTTTAGATCTTTAATTAACTTGATAATTTAGATAAAATCAAGAGATATTCATTTGTAACTACAATTGAAAAAACTCTGTCGATCAACTGAGGTAGAATTGAACTAAATTTTATTACAATTTTTTTCGGATTATATTCTTTTTTGTTTATCATAATATTAATACATTTTTCTTTTTAGAAAATTTTATCAATATACATGCTTTGAGTGCATAATCTTGGTCACTGTTTTTCGCAACTCTTCGCTCATGGAAATAACTGATTCAGGTACTTTATTGAGAGTGATTTGAAGAATGACTTGGGCTCCTGGTCCTTAAAGCGTACTGATAGCTTCTGGGTTACCAGTTTCGACTCCTATCACACAACCTCTTTTCTGAGATTATTGTGATGGGCATTCTTTAAGAAATTTGTTAGATTTATTCCTGTCCAGGTTCCAAAAGACATAAATATGATCTCTTTGAGATTGTATGCTTTATCAATGTTATTCACAATCCATAGCCCATTTGCGACAATTGATTATATCAATTTGTTTGGAGTGATCTTGAAGGATGAATCACTTGGGCTCGAAAGATTAAATTGGTGTTGTGAACACAAATGGAGTTAAAGTGTACTGATGGAATCTGGGGTATCTGAAATCTGGAACTTGGAAATTAGAATTTGGCATCTGGAATCCTGGAGCCTTGGCACTTGTTCTATCTACTTCTACCCTAATAAAATACTTTAAACAATCAACATTCACATTTTTATCTGTTTCATACTGTACTATTTTTATGAATAAGATAATTATCAAGTCAAAATTATTTAAATAGATTCTAAACTATTCATATATTTATACCATTATCAATTCATTTTAATTGAAGAATTTTATTATACCATCATTTTATTGGAATATTAGTATTATTTTTAGTAATTTCAAAAATTATCAAATTTGAATATTTTAGTAATTAATATTCAATAGCATATATATGATCATAATATTTAATGAATTGAAAATTATTAATTAAAAATAAATAAATAAATATATATATATATATATATATATTTTCAAATATTATTGTAAATTGGTAAATGAAATAACAATAATGATTCAATTAGTGAAATTGTTATTATGGAATTATATAAAATATTTATAATCATAAAGTATTAATATTAGTTATTGATAAGTTAGTTATTGGTTAGTGCTTTCTTTATTAAATCATTCTAGTCTCTGTTTCAAATCGAATGAACTCTTACCACTCAATTGTTGAAATATTTGTTGTAAATAATAATCAATGTCTTGTTAACGTTGGAAAATGTCTGTGACTTGTTGTGTGAGATCTTATACTAATTACTTCTAGAAATCGTGGAATTTTGTAAAAAATATGATTCAAACAGCTCAGAAAGAAAAGGATCTAGATGTTATTTATAGTGAACTAATTCTATTATGGCTTATACCTGATTGAATAATACTAACACATCTATTAAAACTGTTCAAGTATTCAAATCTAAAAAAAATCAAAAGTATAAGTTGTTGAAATTAAATATTGATGATATTTATAGTAATATATTATTACTCAAGAAGGAAAAGTATACTACTATTATAATTACCCTCAAATACTTCAAAGCTTATTTTAATAACTAAAGGCTTTTATTCTGTATATAAAAATTAGTATCAACTATCTTGTAACATATCCAAATACATACTTCGCCTATTGCTCAGCGAGAATGATCTCAATGTATCACTAGGTCAAATTTATTCATATTTGATAGATATGAATTTTCAAATTTCTTCTGGATTCATAAAACTGTTGTTGATAAAGGTTTGACTAAAAATCCTGAAAGTTACAGCAATGCTTATATATCTTTTCATGATCAAGTGGCTCTTAAGCTTAAGTACAGGGTTATTGCTATGAATCCTGATAATGTTTTCCCATATATTATTTTTGATACAAATTACTAAGCTGTTGATCAAGTGTCTTGAATTTATATGTGACTGGACTATAACCAGAAATGATTTCATACAAATTACAGAATATTCTTTATAATGAAGTGTGTCAACTCAATATAATAAGAGTATACTGAGACAACTCTAGCTGTGGGTACCACACACGATCCATCTCTGCTTGCAATACTCACCAAGGCCTTGGTAGAAGATGTCTGCGCTCTCACTGCAAATACTGTCTCTACTTTGAATATTTGTTATCCCATTTCTAAAGCCTATTAGCCTACTTTGAACAAGTGCTTTACAAATAGCAATAAATTTCAACATTTAAGGATTATATCACTAACAAAAAGTCCTTAGAGAGAATGAAGCAATTATTATGTTATACTAAGTTTCTACTGATGAAAATATAAAGAGTTGCCGAGACATATACTATAAAAGATATGTGGATCTCAATGAAATTTTAATTATTCACAACTTAAAATTACTGAATAAAGATTGTTGGAATATAAATTTATTAGTTTTTCATATAACGTTAGCTTTTTTAAATTAATGTATATTTTGAATTATCAATTAACTAATGCCAACAATGATTACTTTTTCACCTGTTTAATCCTCTTTAACAAAATTGAACTGAAAAATAATAATTTAAATATATGATATATTCTAACTGTATTTATTTTATACTTTAAATGTTATTTAATATCTGTTAGATATTATGAATTAAAGTTGCATTTTTAATAAGTCTTTCACTTATAAATAAAATAAATTTAATTTTACTTTCTGGTAATAGAATTATAACTACTTCTCGTTTATTATATCATTCAAAAAATTTGAAATATCTATTATATTGTTTTATTGACTATTTAATTTACATAATTGTTTTAATTATTCTATAATTAACCTATATATTTAAATATATTTTACTAATTTGAATCGTCATAATAGAATATTAATAATCAACCTAATAATCATAATTAATTTTAATTTACAAATTATGAAATTAAAGTTACAAATTTTTTGGATAGTTTAATTTATAAATGTCAAGAATCATAGGAACTATAAATATAACTAAAAAAATAATAATTACTTACACCTTTACTAGATCCAACTACACCTAAAATTACCGTTAATTTAGGGTCAAAGTGATTATCTATTATATTATTGGGATTAAAATTCCATGTCCGTCTAATAAATAATTGCTCAATCAATGATATAGTTATTACCAAGTTAATACTTAAAGTATTATTACAGGCAAGTATTTTGATAGTTAAGCCAGTTCTTTGATGTCATTGGATGTTGTTATGACTATTGATTCACCTGTATATTTCAAAGCCTCATTAGTCATCTATAGTCTTTATCTCAGTATTGATGAACTTTTACCTTTTAGAAAGTGAATCATAATTCATAAATTACCTTAGATATATAACCTTAATTAGGAACATTATAATAGAAATACTTTGTTCCATGATATATGTATTATTCAATTGAACTTTTAGGTTATTACTTATCTATTTGTGATTAAGTCAAGAACCAAGATAATATTAAATCTTTGTAATATTTGCTGGGTAATATAATGAGTATTTAAGATTTATAAGCAATCTACTTTATAATTCATTATTCATACCTTTTAGTATATCCAACAGGTGTAATATCTAATATTTTACTAAATTTTAGATACTAAATCATGACTTATTATTAATAGTATTTTTTTAATATTAATATTCATTATATAAAATAATAATTTAATTAATATTATATTTATTATAAAAAATTGAAAAAATAGCAAATTAGTAATTATAACAAATTATATATATAGTTTGTTCATAATCTTTAGCTCTGGAATAAATATTTTATTGATATATAAACTATTAATTAAATTTTTGTATTTAAAATTTAAGATTTATTTTAACTTTATATTCAATATACTATTAAAGTTCATTTATAATATATAAAATTAAAGAT
>JNEM01015139.1:0-28302 GCA_000697335.1 Conidiobolus incongruus B7586 | reverse complement strand
TTAATCCAAGTTTAAATTTTATTAAATATTATGTTTAAATAGTTAATATCAAAATATATAAATATTTAGAGATAAAATATATTATTTTTTTACAAAAATAATATTATAAGAGTTTTTTAAATTTCAACAAATTTTAAATTATAATATTTCTATTTTAATTATAACAAATTTAATTTAAAAAAGTAAATTAAGGTAAAATACTATCCTTATAAACTTTTCATAAATTATAAATACTTTTAAATAGTTTGTGGTTAAATTTTAATATTACCATGAATTTAAAATAATGGGAAATTTTTCAAATATATTATTAATTTTAAATAAACAAATATATATAAAATAAATAAAAAACTATATATTTTTAAATTATATAACAATATTATAATTTTCTGATTAAAATATTTAATTTTTTAATTTGATAGCTTAATTTAATTATATTTAAATCAAATAATAAATTTCAAAAATCTTTTATACTGATATTAATTAAATTTAACCATATATTCTCTAAAATTATTCAAAATTTATAAATAATTTTAAATTATAATATATCATTTAAGTGAACTATTTATTGCTAAGTAAACTTCTTTAAGTTTAAAAAAAACTATCTAAAACCTAATAAATTTAAAAAATTAACTTTAACTATTATTCTTTTATATATTATTAAAATGAAAAATTATATTGAAAAATACCTTTTTATTTTAGTTAGAGAATTATCTAAACATTTTAATATTAATTTTATAAGTATTATATATATATAGTTTTAAACTAAAATTAATAAATAAAAATACAAAATAGATATCTTATAGTTCAATTAAAGTTTAAAAAAAACTAAAATAAATATTATTATAAAATACTTACTAGAATATTACTAGAAATATAAGCTCTTATATTGATTAATTATAATTGATAAACCTTAAACCTTTATATATAATACTTTAGTAAAATATAAATCAAAATGTTAAATTAAATTAAATTAACTCCCTTTAACAATCATTTTAAATAAATATTTTATTAATAAAGAAATTTTGGTTATTATAATAGATTATAATAATATACATTATTTTTATTTAGTTTCTAAAAGAAAGTTAATTTATAATAATCTTTATATTGTTTTTTTAAATATAACAATTATTAATTGGTATTTTCAATATGTTTTGAGAAAACCAATTATTTTAGAGGATAATTATAAAATATATAAATCTAACATTATAAAAAATTTTCTAATTAAAAATAACTAGAAAAAACTATTATATCTAGTATATTCTTTAAATTATAACCTAGATGATTATAATTGCTTTAAGTAATTAAAAAACTAATATATAAAAAAAATTCCTTATAAAAAAATTAAATTAATTTTTAAATCATTAAATTTTAATTTTTAATAAAAAGTGTTATTTTTTAGATATTAAAAATTTAATAAAAATATAATAATAAGTTAATTAAAATTAAAAAAAAACTATTAAATTTATATTATATATTTTTAATAACTTGTAAAAATAAGTTATGAAATCAAAATTACTTATATATTTACTTATATCTTAAATAATTCTTAACTAAATAAATTAAAATTAAAATATATAATTTACCTATATTATTTAATTATAATTAACTATAATTGATTATATTTTATTAATTATTGGTTAATATATCAAAACCTAAAATTTAACCAAGGTGAGTTATAAATTTATAGGTTTATAAATTAAAAGGGGTATAAATAATAAAACTTATATATATCTTTTTTTTCCTTTTGTTGTATTATATATATTATAAAATTAATAAGCTAATATTTTAAAATTAATATTATAATACTTAAATCTCTTTTGTAAAAAAATTCAATTATATATTAATCAACTTCATAATAAAAATAAATCAACTTATAATATTATAAGAATTACTAATATAAGCTAATCTATTATAGCTAATGTTATTAAAAACAATATTAAAAAAACATCTAAATTAAAACTTAAGTATATAAAGATTATAAATAAATATGATGAAAAGTATATTTATAGATTAATTAATATAAGTAAATATAATATTATTGTAAAAATATAACAAGAATTATAAAACTATATAAGAATATTAATTAGTATTAATACTATTATATATATTTTATATTAAAATGAATATCATTTATATTTTAAAAAAAACACCCTTAATTAAAGAAATCTTATTATAAAGTTAAATGGGAGTTTAAATATTAATGCTAAAGTTAAACCAAAACTAACTAGAGTAAGGTTATTTTATTTAATAAAACAAAGATATATTTTAATGGATTTAATAAAAAAGTTAGATTTTTCAAACAAATTAAAAAATTATTTTATGACTATTATGTTATTATAATCC
Organism: Conidiobolus incongruus B7586; assembly: GCA_000697335.1. Taxonomy (NCBI): domain Eukaryota; kingdom Fungi; phylum Entomophthoromycota; class Entomophthoromycetes; order Entomophthorales; family Conidiobolaceae; genus Conidiobolus; species Conidiobolus incongruus. Next base: position 25,959 of record JNEM01015139.1, on the reverse strand, counting down.
AAAAATATAATGATAAGTAAATTATAGTTTAAGGATGTATATTATCTTTAGATATAAGATATCTTTATAAAATTAATAAGGGAATTAATGTTAAGATATATTAAAGTATTTTAAATAATAAATTGAAAAAAACTATTGAGTAATATAAGTTGAATAAATCAAATATTATTTTCTAACAAAATAATACCCCTTGTTATATTATAAATTCTACTATTAAATAGCTTAAAAATAACAAAATATCTATTATAAAATACTTTCTTTAATTTTTTATCTTAATTTAATATCTTTAAAATTAGTTAAAAAAATTAATTAAAGCTTTTCCCCTAATAAAAAAATTAAATTAACTTTAAAAATATATTCAAGAAGTTTAAAAAAATATTAGTCTTACTTAATATAAAAAGCTAGTTGACTTTATATCCTATAAACTTAAAAAAGTTAAAAAACAAAAGATGGATATATTAGATATTAATTTTTTTATCAATACTAAAATCTATAAACTTATAACTCATTTTAAATATATTTTTAATTTTAATATATCAATTAATAATTAATTAAATTTAACTTTATATATTATATTATAAATAAAAAATATATATTAATTATATAGTTTAATATAAGTTTATTTAAATTAGAATTAATTTAGATATTAATAAAAATATTTATATTTTTAATATTATTACTTATTCTTATAGGCTAGTGTATTTTTAAATATTATATAATAAATTTTTTATTTATTTCTCATTGTAAAAATTTCCTATAATTAAAAAAAAAGTAATAATATTAAACAAAATATAATTAATCATTATTATTAAATTAAATATAATAAATATAAAAAATAAATTTGAAATAAAAGAAATATTTTAATAAAAAGATTATTTTAAATATATTTATATAATTATAAAAATATCAACTTTTTTATATATTTTATTATTTATAAATAAAACTCATATTGAAACATCAGATATTAAAGATGTTTGCCATTTTTTTAAATTAATCATTAAAAGATATTAAATAATAATATTATATATCATAAAAAATATATTTAATTTCGAATTAATATTAAAATATAGTTATTAGAATATTATCATATATTTAGTTATAAATTTTTTTATTTATATTCTCCAAGGTTTTATTATAATTAAAATTAATATTGGAATATATATCATTGGAAATTATTTTAAAAAAAATAAAATCTTTAAATATTAATTAACTAAGGTTATATATATAAACTAAGTTGAAAATATTCTATTACTATAATTTCATTTTCATATAATAAGAATAATCATCAACTTTTGTTACTTTTATCAAAATAATATTTATTAATAAAAATATCGATAACTTTTATAACTTATATACCCAATATTATTAAATATATTGAATATTTTGTATTTCTTATGAATATCAGTTAATTAATTCACTTTTGTTGATTATTATTTAAATTTATTCTTAATATTACTAAAGTTTTAAATTTATTGATATTATTTTATAATTTAAAAAATAGGTATTTTTTATAATTAAAAAAATAATAAATATTTTAATATATAAACAATAAAGATAAATATAAAATATAAAATATAAAATTAATATTTTTTTTATTTGTAATAACTTTTTGCTATATTTTTGGCAAAGTTCTAACTATGAAAAAATAGTTTATTTCATTAATAACTAAAATTTGATATTTTACAAATCAATTGAATTTTTTTGTAGAAATTTTTTTGCTTATAAATTAACTTTTTAATTATCTAAAACAATTATAATTACATAGGTTATAATCTAAAAAATAATCTAAATATGATAGTTTTTTCTAATTAAAAATAATTAAAAAGTTTTTAATAGCTTTATATATTATATAATTATTATATAAAATAATAAGTTTTTTAAATTATATTAAAAATATTAATTAAAAATAGTTTTATTTGAAAAACAATATAAAGTTTATTATTAATCTATTTTATTTTAAATAATAAATAAAAACAACATATATTATGATAATTTTTTCATAATTAATACTTATTTATTAATAAAATATTAATTTGAAAAAAAATTTAAAAAGGAGTTAATTTAATTAAATCTAATATCCTGATTTATATTTTGATAAAGAATTATATAAAAAGATTTAAGGTTCATTAATTATAGTAATTCATTATAAAAGCCTTAGTTTCTAGCTATAACTTAATAAGTTTTATTTGATAATAGCTATTTTAACTTATTTTAGTTTAACTTAAATTACAAGATATTGATTTTATAATATTATTAATTAACTTTTAATTAAACTTTAATATATATAACTTACTTATGTGATTAATATTAAAATATTTTGATAATTATTTAGCTAAAATAAAAGTATCTTTTTAATATAATTTTTTACTCTATTAATAATAATAAGAATGACAGTTAAAATTAGTCTTTTAAATTTTAACTGATCTTAAATAATCTTTTTAACCTTAAAGTAATTTACCAAGCAATAAATTGTTAATATAGATAATATTCCTTTTTCAAAAGTTATTTGTAAATTTTAAATAATTTTAGAGGGTTTATAGCTAAGTTTCACTAATATTAAAATAAAAACTTTTAATTATTATTATTTAATTTATATATAATTAAATTAGATAACAAATTTTAAAAAGTTAATTTTTTAATTAAAAAATCTATATATTTTCTAATTTGTTTTGTGGATATATTTTCATTTGAAATTAATAATAAATTTGAAAAATCAAATTGAAAAATTTTCTATTTTTTCAATTCTATGGTGATATTTAAAGATATTGGTATAAGTTGATGAATTATTAAATAGAATTGAATACCCTTATATTATTACTTGATTTCATATTTATAGCTGAAATATTACCTTAAGATCTGATCTTGATTTTTATTTTCAAATCCATTGTATTATTAACACCATCTGAACTTGATTTTTATCTCTTATAACCAGAATTGACAAATTGAATATAGAATTAAAATTTATAAAATATTTTAGAGCTTGAAACTCTTTTTTCCATTATTATAAAGTTGATAATGATCCCTAGTATTAATAGTGAGAATTGATTATATATGAATATTATAGTTATTTAGATAATATTGCATCCAATTTAAGTACATGTTAAGCTTTACTTTATTGGTGATTTCACTGAAGTGATCTAGATTAAACTCATCTGGATTTTTATTATAATTTGGATTATGACGAGCAGCGCATAAACGAGGGAAAATGAAAGTATTTTTAATCACAACAATACTATTGCTCAAAGTGTATACTTGGATTGAGCTCTCGTTTCATCTGTTTTAATTTTCACATTGCTTATGTATTTCTTATCAGCTTGATCAAGGGATGGCATATATTCCAATAGTTCGATTATATGGATAGTGCTTTGTTTATGGTGTTTTATTGGTTTTAAAGGTTTATCATCTAATTAGTGTTGAATTTCTTAGCTTGTTTTGTGATTATTATTATAAACTATTGGTATCAATATATAGGCTAATGAATAACGTAATAGTTAATATGTAGAAAGTAGTATCATATCTTGTTGAAGTAAAGTTTATGTTGAAATTTGTTATTAGTTCGATGTTAAAATTAGTTATGTTTTTTCATGGAGAAGCCTCTTTTATTCCTTATTAATTGACTAAATTAAAGTAGACAGTGAGTTATTCTTTTGCAAATTATTTGTATTGGGTTTCTTTTTTTCTCAATTCAATAGTATTTCGAATTCAATTATTATATATCAATTTTCTTGATGGTTTGAATCTCATAAATAGGAGGAAATATAAGGATGAAAAGGTAAAGGGAATCCTTATGAACTCTATCACTAGTGCTACTTTATAAAGGGAAAATTTTTTAATTAGGATCTTTGATGGTCTACGTTATATTATATTACTTTTAGATTAATAAAATTATTTTGAAATTCAATATATGATTGAAAATGAATATCAAAAGTAGGACGACCCAAGTTATCTAAAGTAATTTTATGATACCATTGTTAATTTAACGAAGTTGTATAATATGTTTAAGGAAACATCTTTGAAATAATTCACTACTAAGTACATAATTATCAAATCAATTATTCCATGCTGCTATTAACTCATACGCAGAATTAATAAATAATTCAATCCAACAAGATTTATTCAATATTGGGTTTACCATTTTGCGATGATTTCTCTATTACTAAATAATCAGTTTTAAAAAGATATTAAATTGGCAAAGCTTTTAGGTATTCACTCGAGCATAGCAACATGATTTTTACTTCTAAATTTCAAAAAATCGATATTAAAAATATTTTTGATTAAGAGACTTTTTCAATATATACAAATCAAAGTTAATAATTCAATATATTTAACAAATATTTATTCAAACTTAACAGATTTTACAAATATTTCCCTATCCAACTCGGGATTTTAAATAACTTCGTCCAAAAATAGTCAGAACCTAAATTTTTGTCAGAGATTATTAAAGATATATCATATAAATATACCCTTACTACACCACATTTAATTAAAAATACTTGCAAACATCTCTCTAAATTCTCTCATTAAAAGGCTCTAATGAAAATTTCAATATACAGGTAAGCCCATATCGGGGACATTAGAACAAATTTCAATACTTAGGAATTGTAAAACATTAAATAGTTGACAACCTGCCCATTCGATAAAAAATTGAATTGAAGAAACATTTTTGAAAGAAGGGTACTAGTATATTTATTAATAAATCATAAAATGCAGTTTTAATTATGTTAGGTTAGATTTTAATTACTAGTCAGATTCATATTGTTTTGTCTAAAGTAGATAATATTCAAAGTGATGATGAAAAAATTAGATTGAAATAGACTTTGAGAGAAAATTTATACTATTTTAATAAAATTATATTTTAAATTTATTCAATTTAGTAATTTGTATTTTAACTCTCAAAAACTATATTAATATAAGCTCAATATAAATTTATAAATCGATAAACCAAAAGTATTTCTTGAATTTTAATGTAGAATCATGAAGATAAAATAAAAAAAATAAATATAATACGTAATAGAGTATTGATTTGTTCGTTCGAATTTTCAAGCAATTCTTTGATTTTAAACCGGCATATTTGCTTTGTTGCGATACCAAAAGAGTTGGAGTAGTAGTTTTTTACTCTCAAAATTAATTTTTCTTTTGGATTTTATATCAAAATCAAATAGTAATGAGATTTTTATATATTATTTATTAATATAAAGCTAAGTTTATATTAAATGCATAAATTTTGTTAATACATTAAACTATTGTTTAAATTCAAATTTTATATTATATAAAATATTTATGATTGGAAATGATGAAATAGCTGGATTATCAATGATTTCTAATACCATATTTGTATTAGTCATTTCAAAAATTTCAAGCATAGTAAAATAGTTATTCTATAGTAACGAAGAATATTCAAATTATTCAATCAACATTAATATTTTTCCAACAATGTGCTATGAATATGATGCAAAGTTTCAAGCGATTCTAATTCAATTCTTTAATCTTGACAGATTCTGATATATCTTGAACATGATAACCTAAACTTTGAAAAATAAATTAAATTTATTAGACTATTGATCAGATTCATCTAATATATTAAATAGATCTATAATATAAAAATGTAATCAATTCAAAAATGGATTCATTTAGACGATATACTTTAGTAACTTTTTTCAAAACTATTTTTGAAAAAAATAATATAACATAATGAGATGATTATATTTGAGAATATTTTTGAAGAATGATTGCATTTTTTAATAGGAAAATTATAATGATAATTATGATTATAAAATAATGTTTAATTGTCAATTTATAAGATCATATATTATATATGAGACAATAATCCTATATTTAATTTAATTTCCTTTGCGTAATCTGTTAATATCAAACCTTATGGTATAAAAATGAATTTTCAATAATTTTTACAAATAATATAAGAATTTATAATTATCAATTTATATAAAAACAAGTATAAAATTTAGGTTTGAAAATGAAATTGAGAACAAATTCAAAATTAATAACAACTTGATTATTGGGTTTATATTTGAAAATATATGTGTAAATATTCTAGCAAATATTTCAATGATATATAGCACTATAAATCATCTATAAATTTTAATTTCAAATAATCATCTTTTATTAATGTCTAATTATAATGTAATTTTCAATATCAAAATAAAATACAATTTATTTATATTAACTATCAATTATTGTAAATATATGAAATTCTGATTGAACGTTATTCTATAATATGAATTATTGCATTCATACTTAAATGCTTTGAAATATATTGTTTTTGTACAAGTTAATTATTATCCATGAATAATTTATCAATGATATCTTGGAAAATTCAATTGATTAAAATAGATACTTTTAAGATTTTAATAAATTATTAAATTGTGTTTGAATAATCTTAAATATTCAAGACATATTAATAAAAAAACAATATACATAATAAATTTTAACTGAAAGATTATAAAACTTAATGAGTTAAGAAAAAGAAAAGTATTTTTTTGAATATTTATTCTATTATTATGATTTTTATATTTATCAAATTTGAAAAATAATTGTCCAAATTTAGAGTGATTTGAATATTAAACATTTATAAAATGAACTTTGAAATATATTAATGAATTTATAATAACGCATATCACCAGTAGAAAACAAACTTTTAATTAAATGACTTCATACTTATATTAATAATGAAAATACTTTAACTATTGTCTAACTTTAATTTGAACTCTCAAATCTTTAGGACGAACAATACCTAAAGGAGATAATCTCAAATTATTGAAATCCGGATTATCAGAGTGAATGCTGAATTCAAATTTTTGTAATAACATAGTAATTGAGACTCGTTGTTCCATCAAAGAAAAGGTGGCACCAATACCTAAATGAAAAATGTTAATACAATTTAATTTGCATAGATACTGGACTAATTACATGATCTTCCACCAGTAGTAAAAGGCTGCCAGTATCTCGATTGATCACTCGACAAATCTTTGAATCTGCACGGATTAAAATCTTCAGGATTTTCATAGATTTGGGAATTATGATGAATTCCCCATAAATGTAAGTGTACTTGAGTCCCTTTAGGTACTAGTAATCCATTACTTAGCATATGGTCTTCTGTGGCTTCTCGTTGGATAGATGTAACAGTTGTCATAATCCTCATTGATTCCTTATTGACCATATCTAAATATGACATCTTTTTTAATTGATCAATAGTAGGTATTGTAATGGTTGATGGGTTATCTAGAGCACTCATGATTTCTTCGTAGAGTGTTCGTTGAATTTCCTATATAGTAGGCGATTAAAATCAATATATGAAAATTATTCGGATATTCATGAAACTTACAGGATAGCGGGCTAAATAATATAAAGTAGCAGTTAAAGTATTGGAGGTAGTATCGTGCCCGGCTAAGATAAATACTTTGATATTGTCCTAAATAAACTCAATGAGTAATCCAGTTATATGACTTAAACAAACTACACTTACTCTGATCTCTTCCAATGTTAATTTTGATTCATCAGTAGTATTATTTGATTTAATTAAAGCTTCAATTAAATCATCTGATTTATTATTTTCTTGATTGTTCATCTGATCATATTTCAACTTGATAATATTTTCAACAAATTGATCATATTCCTCTAACTCTTGGACTAGTTTGGTTCTTCTGAAGTAAGGTAACTTTTCCAATGAATGAAATACTAAATAAGGAATTTGCTCGAATAGTTGATGAATGATACTAGTATATAGATGGTACAATTTGGAGTCAGGATCATTAACAGCCTAATTACACATTATTAAATTTTGAAAATATAATAACATATTAATAATAATTACATTAAAGTCAATATCAAATATAGCTTTTCCCAATACGTCTAAAGTCATTCTAAATCATGATTAAGATAAGAAATAAATGATTTCATTAATTATAAATACCTCTGTATCAAATCATGAATTTTTACCAATTGACCATCTTTTAATTCCCAAAAATTAATTAAATTTTGAACACAATTTCCAAATAACTCTGTTGACCATGTCTTATTAAAGATCGGATTAATGATTTTACGATGTCGTCTCCATTCCTAAATATTTTTAATTTTTGTTCATATATATTATATTATTAATTACTTGTCCATTATTAATAGCTACTTGACTTCTACCAAAAAATTTCCAAATATTGGGATTCACAGGCATTTTGTCAAATTGAGGTTTTGCAAATATATCTACATTACTATAATTAAAGAAGAGATATACTAAGTGAATAAATTTTAGTTACCTGATTTCATACCCATTTCTTTAGCAATTTTGCCATCTGCTACAAACAACCCCCATCCACCAATACCATAAACCTAATAATAAAAAATCAATTAATATTCATTCCAAACTGTTTGAAATAATTATTACTCTAATAATACCATGCTTATTCAGCATTTCATCCAAATAGTCTTTCATTTTTTCATTGAATCCTCTTTGACTCAAAACGAATTTTAAATTAGTCAAAAATGGAACTGATGGGATATGTTCAATAGATTTAGGGCATTTAGGGAAGGTTAAATATCTGTAGATTATAAAACCTGAAGCAACTAGGAGAATATATAATAGCATTTTTAATATATTAAATTTATAATTTTTATTCTTTTTATTAGATCTTTGAGTCTTATATACATATTTCACATGTTAATCAAGAATTTGAGTAGATTTTCCGTATTAGGTAAAATCAATTTACTTTCCAAATTAGAAAGAGGTTCGAATTTGTATCTGCATTTGTCGATTTGGAAAATAAATATAAGTATACGTTTTTCAAGTGAAACTTGAGTGTAATACAAAACTTATATTAATGATATGTATTAAAATAGCTGATTCAGTAATAATTACTACATGTATCGTGAAATATTACTAATTTTAAAATTGAAAAATGTATGTTTAAACTTAAAAAATCAAATTATACCAGTGAAATGATACAAAAGCGGATAAAATCAATAAATATTATATCATATATATTACAATCTGTTAACATCATTATTTTTTAATATATAAAACTTGGTATATATTCACCAAATAACCCAATCTTTTGTGTGTTTAAAAAATCCAAGTATTATTAATATATATAATCGAAGGTATATAAAATTAGATTATACTTGGATACAATATATGTGTAAAATTAAATATATTGATAGATAACCTATAATTGATTTTAATTTTGAATGGGTAATATTTATGAGTTACTCTATTTATTGTCTTTCATGAACTTTTTTTTTAATTATCAAATAGGCATATTTAATTTATTTCCAAATTGGAAATACTAAAATCATTTCTTTTTGGTTCCAATTAGTATCTATATTAATAATTTATTCAATGATTCATGGATTCAAATATTGACTTAGAATAATATTAATTAAATGAATACTTATGATATTTAATAAATATAGTTAAAAATTAATCAAAACACCTTTAAATTTTATTATATAGATAACATTTAATTATAAATTGAATTTATAATAAAGTATTTAAAAAACTTCAATTCAATGTAATTTTGATTTGTTAATAATATTGATAATATTGATAGAGTTTAATGTTAGTAATATATCAATTATAAAGTTCATAAGACTATATAGCTATAAAATATATACTCTATAAAGGTTTTAATTAATAATTAAAGATTCCAAATATTATATAATTCACAATTGATTTAAATTTCCAAAATTAAAATTGCAATAATATTATTATTAATAGAATTAATTTAAATATTTGATCAATTTAATAAAGAACCAAATAAAAATTGCCATTGTATGGGTGATAATTTAAATGAAAATATTTTAATAATATAAGATTATAGTTCGATGATTATACATTGGTATTCTAACCAGACTTATAGTCATTTGAGTTTAAAATAATGATAATTTATATTTCAACATTTTGATAATCATAACTTTAAAAAGTCATAAAATATATAATGATATAATCATTAATAATATTCAAACATAGAGTGTTAATTGATTACTTTAACAGTAAAATGTAAATTTCATATTAATTTATTATTAATCATCAAGTAATATTGAAAAATTACTTAACTGATTTAAAACTTTAATTTACTATTCTTAAATATTTAATAGTTATGATATAATTATTAACTGTAAACTATATATTATGTTAAATAGTTATATAATTAATTTTTTTATCAATATCAAACTCTATATAATTTCCTCAATTATATATTTCCTTATATTGAATTCTATTATTTTTAATATGATAATTGATTAAAAATAAAACTATTCATGAATTATTTGATAAACAAACAAATGCAGAATTATTTATCTAATTACAAGTTAACAATGATAAAAATAAAAAATTTCAAAATTTGATCTGATATTGAAAATTGTGTAAATTGAATTTTTAATTTGTCAGATTTCATAATATCAGCAGTTACAAGTCCGACTCTACAATGATGAGGATTATAAAATACAATGATTTATAATTCTTGTAAAACCATTACATTATTAGCTTATTCTTACATTAATGAAGTTTTAGAAATCAATTCTAAACAAATCAAATGTTAATAGTTATTAATCTGATAAGTACTTACATTAATCACAAGATCTTGCTCATTTGATAAAAAGATGCTTATTGAAACTTTGATCATAAGATAAATTAGAAAATCTTCAAAGCCAGATTTATAGGGATTGAAAAATACAGATGGAGTATGATGAACTAACCGAGGATATAAAAATAAGCTGGCACTCATAGGTACAATGATACTGTTTCTGAGTGTATATTTTTCGGTTGTTACTCATTACAGTGCAGTAGCAATTTTCGTAATTATCGTTGATTTCCTATTGACTAAATCCATATATCGGCTTTGGTTTAAATGCACAAAGATTCGAATTGTAAGTTCCTTAGGATTTCCTAATGATTTTAATACTGTACCCAAAAGTTTTTATTAGATTTCCTAAGGTTTGATAAAATAAGTGAGATAAAAAATGATCGATTAAGATTAAGGGATAAGGTGTGAGATAATATAATGTTGTGGTTAAAGTATTAGAGGTGATATCATGTCCAGCTAGTATGAAATCTTTGATATTATCTTAAATTAAATGTATAAGTATTGAATATTATTTTTTCATATATTGTTACACTTATTTTTTAATAAGTAAATAATTCACTTTTTTCACATTATTAGGTTCAATCAAAGCTTTAATCTAATTATTGTTATGATGACGTAAGACTGTCTTTTCAACGAATTGGTGACTTTTTAGTAAGGATAGGAAAAGTATGTCCTTTTGGAGGATGGTCAGATATAAGAATATTAGAATGGGACACTTATAAGCTTATGGGTTAGCTTGGATTAGGATGAAACTAAAAACTCTGTTGGAAATAGTTATCCCAGGCTTGTGACTTCACCAAAACTCATATAAGCTCACAAGAGAAAAGGAGATATTTACTTTTAGAGGATTGGGTGAAATAGAGTATTGATTATGAGCTAATTGAGAAATATTTAGATATCTATAAACCTATATAGGTAGATTATTTTCCTTATTAATTGAGAGTGGGATTCTTGTTGATCTCGTGCTTGACTCGCTCGTCTCATAATTTTTTCGGTTCAGTGTGAACCAAGGTTTTTAAGATGCGGACAGAAGGTTAACTTCACGCTCATCAAGAAAATAGTCAAAACGATATCAGATTCAAGCAAAATTCATTTAGCAACACTGATTGTGACGTTCAGATTGAACATATATATTGGAATATAAAATGGTATTAAAAATTAAATAGATAAACATTGTAATATATTCACAAACAAAATACTGTATATATTATAATTAATTAAAGATAACTTTTCTTTGTTTTAATTTCTGGTCTTTAGAGTAATCTTTAAGTCAACAGGTTTGACAACACTAATAGAACATAGTCTTAAGTGTTCATAATCCAAATTATCTACGTTTAAAGAGAATTCAAACTTTTGCAATAGCATAGCTAGGGTGACACGTTGTTCCATCATTGAAAATGTTGTACCAATACCTGAATTGATTAAATAAGATTAAAAGATTTAGAGTCGATATAATATTTACTTACATGATCTATTTCCAGTTAGAAAAGGTTGCCAGCATCGACTCTGTTCACTTTTGATATCTTTGAAGCGATCTGGATTGAATTCATAAGGATTTGAATAGATTTTACAGTTGTGATGAATCCCCCAAATATGAAGATTGACTCTTGTTCCTTTAGGAATTGTAATCCCATTACTCAAAGTGTGATCATCCGCTGCATAACGTTGCAAGGTACTAACAGTTGTCATAATTCTCATGGATTCTTTAATCACAGTATCCATATATGACATGATTTTTAATTGATCAATATTCGGTATAGTAAGATCTTTAGGATTATCTAAACTAGTCATTATTTCTTTTCTTAATTTTTCTTGAATTTCCTAATCAAAAGTTGAATAAAATAAATATTGAGAAAAATAATAATGAATTTACTGGATATCTAGCTAAATAATATAATGTACTCGTTAGGGTATTCGAAGTAGTATCGTGGCCTGCTACAATAAACGCCTTGATATTATCCTACCAAGGTTATTAATAATTTAATTTGCTTCAAAATATTTAATATAATTACTTTGATTTCTTCATGCGATAATTTTAACTCTTCAGTATTATGATTAGATTGAATTAACGCTGTGAGTAGATTAGTTCCTAACATACTATTTCCTTCGTTGAGTTCATGTTGTCTCAATTTGACCATATTATCTATAAATTGGTCATATTCATTCAAATCTAATTTAAGTTGAGGTCTTCTGAAATATGGTAACTCTTCCAGGATTGGTAAAATAATATATAATGGTTTTGAGAAAATCTGATTAAATATGTTGGTATATAGATTGAACAGATGAGAGTTTGGGTCTTTGACGGACTAAAATGGAATAATTAATACAATTTTATACAGGCAATATAAGAAGCTAATTACATTGAAATTAATGTCAAAAATAGATTTTCCTAAAACGTCTAAAGTCAACCTAATCAAATGATTTAAATATTAATAATATTATAGTGAAAGCAATTTTCTTTACCTTTGGATCAAGTCATGTACTTTAACCTCCCCTCCATCGAATTTCTCCCACTCATTAATCAAATCTTGTACACAATTTCCAAATAACTCAGGTTTCCAACTTTGGTTAAATATTGGGTTAATAATTTTCCTTACTCTTCTCCATTCCTATTAATTATTCAATATATTAAATAATATTCCAAACTATATATTTACTTACTTGACCATTCAAACTTCCAACTTGATTTTTACCAAAAAATTTCAATATATTATACCCCATTCGAGTCTTTGACATATCTTTCTTAACGAATATATCTATTATTTTAATTAGTTATCTATATAATTCAGGTATCTATATTCACTTGCCAGATTTCATTTGAATCTCTTTACTAATTTTTGCATCCCCCACAAATATAGCCCAACCTTGAGGAGTAAATACCTAACGCATATCAATTCAATATCAAATATATCAAAATCTATATAAATTTAAATACTCTGAAAATACCATATTCATCTATTAAATCTTGAAAATATAATTTCATCTTTTCATCGAAAGGTAATCGACTTAATAAAAATCGAAAAAAAGTGAATATTGGCACCTTTGGTAAATGTTCAAATTCTGAAGGACATTTTAAAAAATTGTATACTTTATAGATTATTAGGGTTAGAATTGGTATCAATAGTGTTAGTATCATTTTCAGATTATGTGATATTTATTCAAATTTATTTATTCAATGGGACAATTAATGTATTTATATAGTTTTTCGAAATTTTAAGTTACACTAATTTAAAAATTTACCCCTTAAATATGAATCAAATTATGATCAGATTAGATTATCTATTTTTAATCACATCATTATAAATTTTTATTATAATCACAATTTTTTGGTATATGATCAAATGATTATTTATAATAGGTAAAAAATTATATAATTGTTCCTTTTGAAGAATAATCCAAGGAGTCTACTTGTATAAGTATTTATATTAACCTAAAAATGATTTTTTACAGGCGCTTATAATATTATAAATTATAAATCTTGAGTGGATTTTTTACATGATTTAATACAAAATTGAATTAATTTCATCATAAATTGTAATCAAAGGTTAAATAATAGCTAAAATATAAATATGATTACAAGTTTATCCAATTGATTTTTATTTTCAAATTCGAATTAAATTTTAAGCAGTATAAATAAAAGTTAATGTTTATCACATTAATTCAACTTATTCAGATTTCAAATTATATATGAAATGTTAATAAATCACCCTTTAATCAATAAATATCAATACTTTTATATTGATCTTTGTGAGCTCGTAAAAAATAAATAATTTACTTAAAATTGAATAAAATTTCATTCCTATTTCAAATAAATTTGATTGTTATTGAAAAACAAAATTTAATGAAAAAAAAATGAAAATTTTAACAAATTTATATACTTGCTGTCAAAGTTACATTCTAAATACATATTAATAATTGTAAAAGTATTTTAATCTTTGAATAATATTTTATTAAATTATAGATTAAATCTTAAATATATTTAAACAATTTAATCATTATATAACACTAAATTTTCAGATGATAACATGGAAATACCATTTTACTGTTTTTTAGATAATAATAAAAATTAAAAGTAATAATTTATTGAAAGAGATTTTAGTATTTAAAATCTTGAAATTAATTTAATTTTCAAATCTTTAGGCTTGATAAATCCACTAGGTGATAATCTTACACGGTGATAGTCAGGATTATCATTAGTAATAATTAATTCAAATTTTTGTAAAATCATCGCAATCGTAACACGTTGTTCCATCATTGAGAAAGTGGCACCAATACCTATAATATACAAGTTAGTATATATACTAGAGTTTATAAGGTTTGTTAGATTTACATGATCTAGCTCCACTGAGAAAAGGATGCCAGTTACGACTTTGTTCATTCGACAAATCAGCAAATCTTTCAGGGTCAAATTTGTCTGGTTCAGGGAAGAATGATGAATTGTGATGAGCTCCCCACAATTGCAAAAAGATATAGGAACCTTTGGGAACCACAATACCATTTCTGAGAGTAAATCTTTCACCAGCAATACGAGTCATGTCACTTGCAGTTGTCATAATTCTCATTGATTCCTTGTTTACCATATCCAAATATGGCATTTGCTTCAATTGCTCAATGGTGGGAATTGTAAGCTCTTTGGGATAGTTCATAGCGCTTAATATTTGATCTCTAAGCTTTTGTTGGATTTCCTATAGTTAAAATATATAAGCCTAATGTTATATAATATAGTAAATAGATATTACAGGATAGCGAGCTAAATAATATATAGTAGCTACTAATGTATTGGAAGTAGTATCGTGACCGGCTAAAATCAAAATTTTCACATTATCCTATAAATTAATTAGTTTAATGATTTTAGATATTAAACAAAGCTATATTCACCCTGATCTCTTCTACACTGAGTTTTTCTCCCTCTTCCTTATCATTTGATTCAATTAGAGCGTTCAATAAATTATCTCGTCGAGGTCTAGCGTCATCGTTCATTTCGCTTCTTCTCAAGTCAATAATATTTTGAACAAATTGATTATATTCGTCAATCTTATTAGATAACTCGGTTCTTCTCAAAAACGGGATATATTCCAAAAATGGAAAGACCATATAAAGCATATTATTGAAAGTTTCGTAAACAACTTGGTGATATAGTTTAACTAATTTGGAATTCGGATCTCTCACAGCCTAAATTCTATACTTAGTTATAATTTTAATAATGAACAAAAAAGTTAAATTACTTGAAAATCAACGTCAAAAATGGCTCTACCTAGTACATCTAGTGTCAATCTAAGTAATGAGTTAGTATAATAGTTTTAAAGATTTAAAAAATTATAAAATACCTTTGAATTAAATCATTAACAGGAACATCTTGATCCATTTGACTCTCCCATGTTTCAATTAATTCTTTAACACAATTTCCAAATAATTCTGTAGACCAAGTTTTATGAAAAATTGGATTCATAATTTTGCGTGTTCTTTTCCAATCCTAAATCAATACATCAGACACTGTTATGAAAAGTTATAATTTAAAATTACATCGCCATTTATAATCCCAATCGTGCTTGGTCCATTGAGCTTATACAGGTTCTTATTGGTAAATTTGGAAGCTAAATTATTTTTAATGAATTTATCTAAAATACGATTAGTGACAGCTTCAATTATGGATAAATTTTAATAACTACCTGGATGAGCAAACGCTTCTTTATTCAATTTAGCATCTCCAAATAATAATGTCCATCCTTGGATATTAAATGCCTATTCATCGTATTGATATTAGTTGAAAATACATACACATATATCAAAGTATACCCTAACAAGACCATGTTTATCCAAATATGGCTGCAAATATTTTTCCATTTTATCGTTATAAGGCTCTTGAGATAGTTGGAATACAAACATTGTCCAGAATGGTAAAGCAGGAACATCCTTCCACTCCTTAGGACATTTCAAGTAGTTGTAAAGTTGATAAACAAGGTATATAGATAAAGAGGAAGCTAAATAAGTATACATTGTAAATATTCTATAATTGAATACTTGAATTTACTTGAATGATTAAGGGGTTTTTATAATAAAATGATATCCAACTGTATCATTTTTGATTTCATGAAATAATATTCAAAATGGCAAATTTAATATAATATAAAATCATCATAGAATGAAAATAGAAATATAAGTCTATCTTGCATTTTTTAGAATATGTAATAATATCATTTCTAAATAAAACGTTAATTATCTTGACAACATATAATTTTGAAAATTTTATTTCTCAATTAAATGAGGATTATAAGATTGATTAGATTAGTTGGAAAATTAATTAATTTAAATTTGATTAAATTAGAAATTATTCCTGGTTGCCAAATTTGAAAGAATGAAAAATATTAATAATTTTAAAATTTTAATAAATATTAATTAAATTCAAATATTTTATTAATATCAAAATTATAGCAATTGAATAAATTTTGCTTGTTGAAGATATATAATTACATATAAGTATATAAAATTTATTTCTATTATAACTTTGATTATTTTTAATATAATTGCTAGAAATATATTGAATTATATTAATATGTAATATTATATTTTATAATATTATATAATAAATTCAATAGGTTTCGTATGGTGGGAACCCAATCCCCACCTTTAACATAGGAATAATTCCTATGCCTTTTATTCAAGCCTTATTCAAGCCTTATTCCATGCAAATGTGGACTTTCACTGCTTCCAGATTATTGATCCTAGACCAATTGTGGATACTATGAAGGTATCAACTAATAAAATTCTATCATGTTAATATATTATGTTCAATTGCGTCTAAGTTTTATATTTTGCCCACCTCTTATATGGGTTAAAGCCTAAGCCTAATCATAATAATTTTGCAACTCTTTAATAGCCTTACATCTCACTTTGGCTACTAGAAGTCACTTCGATTCATTAATAGTTAAAATTATATTCACATTCTTAGTTTCAAATTTTGGTTTATTCTAAATGTTAAATTAATAATCCCATTATTATATAAAGGAAATTTCATCATCCTCCAAAGTATTTATCAATTACACAATCCCATTAATAATGCATTTTTTTATTCGAAATTGAAATAAATATAGAGTTAAATTTATTTGTATCAAATATTATATTTGATTTTGATTCTTCAAGTAAAATCATCATCAAAATATCAATATAATACATAGAATTAATTTATCCATGGAACATTTAATAGATATTATATTGATTAAGCAATAATATTAAATTTTAGGATTCAATAATCTCATAATATTTAGTTTCCTGATAAGATTTTTATTTGATTCAATAATTATTAAAATATATTCATTATTATTTTTTCAAATCTTGATTCAAGTAATTTTACCCACAAAAGTTGTATAATTGCCACAAAATGTTAAGAATTAATATAATTATCATATGAAGTAATCTTACAATCAATTGACTATATTTGTACAAAGTCCATTTGATCAAATGTGGATGTAAATTTAAATATTTTAAATTTATAATATATTTTTTATTCGGGCCATTGTACATATTCATAATCTAATAGGCATCTATTGATTATTAAATATAATCCAATTAATTTATTCAATAATTTTCCAATAAACTATACTCTTAATATAAATATAATTTCAATCATTATACGAATAATTTTCAAGCATTCTCCTTAGAAAATATATTGTTCTGATATTCAAAACAATTTGAAATTTCAATTAAAATATTGCAGCGATATTAAAAATTTATATTATTAACAAAATGATAAATTTCAGTTTACTATATTTCCTAAACTAAGTGGATTTTTAAGTTAAAGATTAATAATGAAAATTTTAATTTTCAATTTGTTATTAATTGTAATTATTAATTTTCAATTTCTGTTTTATTAATAAGGCCAATTTCTTTTAATACTAATTACTATTAAAGTTAGATAAAGAATTCCCATTATAAACTATATATCATGTTTTGCTATTTATTCCATTATGTGGATGAGAAAATTGATTATGTAAGTGACTCTAAGTAACTAGTTTATTTGAACAAGGCGAAATTAACATAGTGGCGATTTTTATTGTTTTGAATAGCTTCAATAAATTTATAAAATTGAATTTTTGGTAATATCAACATCAAAAACTAAATTATTATACATATATATTAAAAATTCTTTGCAAGCTATTCAAAAGTGCTTATTTTAATTTTTTGCTAATATATTTAAATGTAATAAATTGTTTATTAATATATACAAGATCTGTAGTAAATATTACATTTATAAAAAAATAACAATATTATATATTTGTTGACAATATTTTACTCAGTATAATATTTATTTTATGAATCTAATCACACTTTATACATTTCCAATTTATGATATAATGCAACTAGATATTTCAATTTATCAAAATTAATGAAATACTATGAATATATAAAATACTTGTATAAGTTAATTAAATATTAATTATATAAATTATAAATTCTGTTGATATAGAATTGATTCTTTATATTTATTGACGCAAAATAGAGATATAATATTAAAAACTACTTTAATATAGTTTCTAATATATATTATAAAATGAATACATAATATTATAGACTTTTTAACATACTTAATTTAAATAAATTTGAAAATATTTTAATAATCAAAATTATCATTAATTATAATCTATTTAATATTAATTCTAAAAATATTTATTTAAAATTTAAAATAAAAATGGCTAATAAATGTATAGTAGAATGAATATATAAATAATGGAGTTTGTGATATTTTTTATTTAAAGATTAATATTAATATATATATTGAATATGGCTAAAAGTTTAGAATTCATATTATATTAAATAAATAATATATAAAATATAAAATTTAATATATAATATAATGTTTTTTATTCTTTACTAATAATATCTTGTTATCGTCATTATTGTAAGTTTTTAACACTTTAAAATTATTTTTTCTAAAGACTAAACTTTGAAATATCAAACTTTAATTTAATTATTATAAATAAATTGTTCTATAATTTTTTGTATTTACACAATAGAGATTAATATAAAGGTTGTAATTTGATA
This sequence comes from Conidiobolus incongruus B7586, assembly GCA_000697335.1. NCBI lineage: Eukaryota > Fungi > Entomophthoromycota > Entomophthoromycetes > Entomophthorales > Conidiobolaceae > Conidiobolus > Conidiobolus incongruus. The sequence continues at coordinate 6,325 of JNEM01015139.1, read as the reverse complement.
TCTATACTAGAATTGGTAGCTCTTTTTAATTTAATTTCAATAGAAAATTTTTAATATTTTTATTTTTATAAATTATAATTATTAAATAAAATATCAAATATTTTGAATTTAAAATAAAAATACCAATTAAAGATTGTTTTATTTGAAATAAATAGAGTACTATTAATTAATCCAACTATAAAGATTAAATTGGTAAATTATAAATAAATTTAGTTTGTTATATTAATTATCTTTATTTATAAATCCTTTTCTATTATATTAATATATCTATTTTTTTGATTAATAGTTTAGCTTTTATCTTATTTTCCCTTAAGTTTATCCTGCTTAATTTTAAGTTAAAAAAGCAATTTTAATATTATTTATATGAAAGAAATGAAAAAAATCTTTTGATAAAAATATCTAATATAACCTTATATTTTTATATACAAATTTTATTGTTTATTAGTATTCAAGCTTAATTTAATAAAATTATCTTAGTTTCAAGTATTAGAATTGTTAAAAGACTAGTTCTTTAAATTCTTATATATATTTCTTTAAATTCAATTAACTATAAATTATATGATTAATTTATACTTATATATTTAAATTAATTATATAAATAGCATTGAATTATTTAATAAACTAAGTTTCTCTTTTCTCTCTCAATTTTTATTATTTTTTATTTTTACACTACTTTTAAAATTAAAATTACTTTTTGTTAATATTATAGTATATCAACACTACCTAATATAAATCTTAATATATTAGTGACTCACTTTAATTTTAAGCTTAATTAAACTTTATTTATATTTGCACATTACAATTATATTATATTATTATATTCTATACCATACTACTTTTATATTAGTTTTCTTTTATACTATATTAGTTTAACTACTATTATATTTATATAGCAACAGTAATAAAACTATTAAAAACTAATTAAAAATTAATAATTATCTGTATTAAATTTATTTATTACTATTTTAAATTTTATCTATAATTTATTTTATTTAAATTTAATATTATATATTATAATACTACTAAAAAAAATACCCTTATATTATTTTAATAATAATAATAATTTAATTATTAAATAAATCTAAAACTTTAATTTTTAAAAGTTTATTACCTTTTAAAAAGCTTATATTAAATAACTTTTAATTAAAAAAAAACATGTCTCAAAAAGTTTAAATTTAACAAACTAGTTACTTTACTATAATTAATATATTAAACTACCTTTTTAATATCTTTTAAAATAAATTAACTATTTATAATAGTTTTAAAAACCTTTATAAACTTAAAAACTATCTTAAAAATATAAAAAATTACTTTGATTTAATCTTTAATAAAGATTTAAAGAATATCTTTAAATTAACTACTTTTTTTTAGAAAAATTTATTTATACCTAGTAGTTAACTTATTACAAATTTAATCCTAAAGAATCTTTAAGAGGATAACTAATTATAAAAATATAAACTTTTAAACAATTAGAAAAAGCTTTAAAAAAGAGGTATTACTTAAAAAATTAAATTTAATTAACAAAAGAAAAGTTTTTTTAACTTAAATAAAAAACTTCTATAAGATAATTAATTGAGAAATTTAATAAGATATATTTAAATATATTAAATATTACTAAAAAAGAATAAATCTACAAACTAATATAATACTTTAATTTTTAAGTAAAGCTTTAATTAGTTAATAGGGAATACTTTAATAATATGTTTTTTTTAATATTTGTAATATAACAATTATAATTAATAATATCTTTTACTCTATAACTAAATCTTTTCACCTTAAAATTTAATCTTTTAAAACTTATCTAGCTTATTTAAATTTCAAATAATAAATGTTTTTGCTTTAAGGTTTTATAAGAAAATTTTTAGTAAAGAAGCTAAAGTTTACTTGAAAACATATAAAAATTATTATTATTGTTAAAAAACTAAAATTAACTATAAAGTTAATAAATACCTTTTAAAAAAACAACATCTATTTAATTTTTAATAATCTTAACCTATTAACTATAAATTAAACTTGAATAATATTAATATAACCTTAAAATTATCTTTTTTACAATTAGTTAACAAATTTTAATCTAATCTATAAAAATTCTAATAAACTAATGATTTTATAAATTAAACTATATATACTAGAGAAATCTAATTGATTAAACTATTAGAAACTAATAATATTCTAGTAACTAATTTACCTTATAATTTTTTACCTTTAACTATCACTTTATTATTTATGTTAATTAATTCTTTTATAGATAAAATTATTACTGTTTTAATTAATTCTAGTTATTTTAATTATATTATCTCTTTTTTTATTATTGTAAAGTTATTTTTACTTATTTAAAAAAATAACTTGATAATTAAATATATTAATAACTTAAAAGAATAAACATCTGGTTATATATTTAAATACTTATTATTATTTCTTAATTACTTTTAATATATTAAATTTTTAATTGGTAATATTAGTTATAATTTTATATTAGGTTAAAATTAGGTTGAATATTATAGTTATATATTTATAAATATTACCCTAGAAAGTTACAAATCTATTTTTTTTATTTTCCAAAAAAAATTAGTAGAGTTAATCTTAAAAAATTTATATTACCTTATTATAAAATTATTAAATATTATACCTAACACTAACTTTATAATTATAACAAATAATTTTATTATTATAAGCAAAAATCAATATAAAAAACTAATTAAAAACTTTAATAATTTATAAAGATATATATTTATTTATTATTTATCTATTAGTACTTTATTTATTAACTTTAATAAAATTATATTTAATAACTATTTCTTATATAATATAATAAGTTAATTTGCTAATGTTTTTAAACTTATAGATAAATTACCTTTTAAATATAATATTAAGTATAAAATTAAACTATTCCCTAGTATACAACTATATTTAAAGTTTATATATTATTTATCTCTTAAATAATATTAAACTTTAAAAGAAAAAATCTAAAAACTAGTTAAAAATAGGTATATTAAACTTTCTTTTTTATTATAAAAATCTCTAATTCTCTTTATAAAAAAAGCTAATAGTAGTTAAAAACTACATATTAACAACTATATTTTAAACTCTAAAACTATTAAAGATAAAACCTAATTATTAAACCTATATAATATTAAAGATAAACTACTTAAATCAACTATATTCACTAAATTAAATATTAAGAATAGATATTATAACATTAAAATTGAAGAAAATTTTAATTATTTAATTACTTTTAAAATTCTTTTAAGTTATAAGTTTACAGTTATAAATTTTAGATTGTGTAATACCTTTGTAACTTTTATTTAATTTATTAATTCCCTTTTTAACTTTATTTTTAATAATTTTATTATTACTTATCTTAATAATATCTTAATATATTTAAAAACTAATGAAGAATATATTTAATATGTTAATTAAATTTTACAAATAATTTAAGAATATAAATTACTTTTAAAATTATTAAAATATATCTTTAATATCTTCTATATCTTTTTTTATAGTTATATTATTTCCTCTTAAAGAATTAATATTAGTCTAACTAAACTCAATAGTGTTAAAGTTTTTACTATATTTATAAACAAAAATTAGTTTATATTTATACTTAGATTATTAAATTACTTTAAAGATTTTATTAATTTTTTTGTTAAATTTGTTACTTTTTTTATTAATCTCTTAAAGAAAAACTCTTCTTTTAAATAAACCTTACTATATATTTTTTATATAAATACTTTAATTTTCTATATTACTAATGTTTTTACTTTAATTATTTTTAATCTAAAATTACCTACTATTATTTTTACTAACTTTAATTCTTTTGTAATTAGTAGATAATTAACCTAATTTGAATTTAATTTATATTTTACCTTTTAACTATAAGATAAAATAATAAATAAGGGAGAATAAGTTAAGTTTAACTTTGTAAATAATACATTAAAACTAATAATATTCTAGTTAAGAAAAATAAAACTAGTTGAATTAAAATACCTAGTTTAAAAATAAAAACTTTTTACTTTAGTAGAAATAATTAAAAATCATTTACATTTCTTGTTTTATAACCTTTTCTTAATATTTATAGATTATAAATTACTCATCTACTTAAATACTCAGAAATATTTATTAAGAAGGTAAGTTAAATAAATTAAAACTATCTAAGCTTATCTTTTCTTTATTTAATATCTCTTAGGTTAACAAAATTATATTATAGATACCTTGTTAAAAAATCTTACATACTTATCTTTTTATTCTAATTATAAAAAGTCAGCAAATATTAACACAATAATTATAAATAAAAGAAATAAAGAATATATTAAACTATTTTAACAAACATTACCAAATAATAATTTCTTTATTTAAGTTAAAGAAAAACTTTTTAAACTATAAAAAAATTAATTAAAATATGCTAAAAGATTTAAAATTATTAATAACTTACTATATTATAATAATTGTTTATATATTCCTAATATTCTTAAAATCCAACAAATAATATTTGATGAATGCTATAATTTACTTGTTAAAGGATATCAAAACTAGTTAAAAATTGTTGAGAAAATTAAAATAAAGTATTATTAACTTTCCCTAGTTAAATTAGTTTAGAAATACACTAATACCTGTGATATATGCTAAAGAATTAAATAAATATACTTAATTAAAATATAGTAAACTTATTTTTCTACAAGTTCCTAATAAAAATTAACAACAAATCTAGCTTAATTTCATAAAAATCCCTAAATCAACAAATAGTTATAATAACTTACTAATTATAATTGATCTATTTTCCAAATATATTTATTTTATTCTTTGTTTCAAAACTTTTATAGTTAAGGATATTATATAATTATTATTCTCTAATATCTTTACCTATTATAAAACTCTACAAACTATTATATCTAATAAAAATATATGATTTAACTTTTAATTTTAAAAGTTACTATCTTCTTCCTTCAAAATTAATTTAACTATATTTATTACTAATAATCAATAAACTAATAAACTTGCTGAAAAAATTATTAAAACCTTAAAATAAATGATTAAAGCTTATATTAACATTAATTAATTAAATTAAAATACCTATATCTACCAACTTTAATATTTATTCAACAACTTTATTAATAAATCAACAGGTTTTAACCTTTATTTCATTAATTATAATAAATATCCTAATTTAATAATTGTTCTAAAACTTTAAATCAACTTATCTTTAAATATTATTGAATTTTAATTTAATATCAAGTATATTAATTCCTTTATTAAATTTAACTTAGAAGAAAATTAAAGAATCATAGAATAACACTACTTGAAATTATTTAGTAATCCTCTCAAATATAAAATTAATATGTTTGTATACTTAGAATAATCTGCTTTTAAACTTACCTTACTTAAATCTAGCTTAAATCCAAAATATTTACTATTATATTATAATCCTTATAAGATTTAATTTATTCATTCAAATTTTAAAAATATTACCTTAGAATTACCACTAACTTTAAAAATCAACTTTACCTTTTATATATCTGAAATTAAACTATACTTTAAAGATTTTAATTCTTTTCCTAATTAAATAAAAACCCTAAAACTTGATTTAATTATTAATTAAAATAGAGAAAAGAAATACTATGTTGATTATATAATTAAATTTAAATTTGTTAGCAACAAGCTTTATTCTTATATAAAATAGATAGGTTATCTTATTAAAGAAGTTATATAAAAACCCCTAAAAAATATTAAGAATATTTTAGCTTATTATACTTATTTGTAAAAATCTAAAGAGTGTGTTTATTCTAAGAAACCTATTAAAAGAGTATTAAGAAACTAGTTCTTTAAATTCTTATATATACTTTCATATAATTTAATTAACTATAAATTATATGATTAATTTATACTTATATAGTTAAATTAATTATATAAATAGCATTGAATTATTTAATAAATTAGGTTTTTCTTTTCCCTCTCAATTCTTACTATTTCTTATTTTTACCTTATTTCTAAAATTAAGACTATTTCCTATTAATATTATGGTATATCAACACTACCTAATATAAATCTTAATATATTAGTGACTCACCCCAGTTCAAAGCTTAATTAAACTTTATTTACATTTGCACATTATAATCACATTATATTACTATATTTTATATCACATTACTTTTATATTAGTTTTTTTTATATTATATTAGTTTAACTACCACTATACTTACAAGAATACTATATTTGATTGATAATCTATTAAGTTATTTAAAAATATAAAAAATGATTAATTTAGCTTAAATTAATATTTTATCTTATTTTTAAATATATATATTTATAAAATTTATAATTAAAATTA
>JNEM01015138.1:0-10122 GCA_000697335.1 Conidiobolus incongruus B7586 | reverse complement strand
TTATATAAATTTGTTATAAAATAAAAATTATATTTATAATTAAATATAACTTTAATTATTCATGATTAAATCGAAATAAATTATAAAATTAAAGGATTTTTCCTGATTATAATAGATTATTTTTAATTATATAATATATATAACTTATAAGTATAATGGTAATTAAATCAAAATAATATAAAGTAAAACTTAATATAAAAATTATATAGCATAAAACTTAGTAAAATAATATAAATATTATATATAAATATAAACAATATTTAATTAAGCTTTCAATTAAAATAAGTCACTAATAAATTAAGATTTATATTAGATAATATTAATTCACTATAATATTAATAAAATATAGTTTTAATTTTAAAAATAATATAAAAATAAAAAATAATAAAAATTGATAAAAAGAATAAATACCTAATTTATTAAATAGTTTAATATTATTTATATAGTTTATTTAATTATAAAAGTATAAACTAGTTATATAGTCTATAGTTAATTAAATTATATAATAGTATATATAAAAATTTAAAAAATTAATCTTTTAATACTCCCTTAATAAGTGTCTTAAAAAAACACATTGCTTAGATTTTTACAAGTAGATATAATAAGCTAAAATATTCTTAATATTCTTTAAAAACTCTTATATAACTTTTTTAATCAGATATTTTATTCATTTTATATAAAAATAAACCATATTCTCAATAAATTTAGATTTAATTATATATTAATTTATAAAAGTAAGTTATAAAATTAAAAACATTTAAATTTTTATTAATAATTTAATTAATATTCAATAAAGTAAACTTGAATTAAATAATCAAAATTTATTATATTTATTAATAACATAAATTATTAAATAATGATAATTAATTATTAATTAGTTAAAATATCATTTTTAAATTTTATCTAAGATAAGTTATAAATTTGTAGGTTTTTGATGATAAAAAAAATTAAAAACTAATATATTTATCTTTAGCTTTTTTGATTTCTTTAAGTTTATAAGCTATAAAATCAACTAACTTTTTATATTAAAAGAGCTTATCTTACTCTATGCTTTTTAAATATATTTTTAAAACTGATTTAAATCTTTTGTTAAAAAAAATCTCTATTAACTTTATTGTAAAACTCCTTTATTTACATAGGTATTGAGATAGCTAAAATTATTTTTTAGGTTAATATTATATGAAGTTATTCTATCAAAGAGATAATATTGTTAATTCTTTTATATATAGGTTTGATTAAATATCAAATATAAATAAAAAAACCAAAAAAAGATGTCTTTTATTATTCAAATTATAAAAATTGCTTTTATATTACAACTACAGACTATTAAAATATCAGATGTTATTTATCAATGCATCATCTATTAACATAAACATGTTTAACTATATAACTCATAAACATAACATCCCCCTAATTTGGTACTAGCACTTATTATTCCTAGTATCTAAACTTCTTTGTTATCCATTTAATTAGCTTTAGAAAAGCTTTAAGAATTGAGAATAAACTTTTGTTATGATTAATAAGTTACCTACATAATTAATTTTATAAGTAGGTTTTTCTATTATCTTAATTACTTTGAATAATCCTATTTAAATACCCACTTCCCTTTTTTTTAAAAGTCTTTGTTGATTATACAACACCAATGCCTTAACACAGAAAAATTAATTATCTAACTTTTTTTTCTTCTACCTTACTTGAACCATCTTTGCTTTAAAACAAATTTTATTCTTATAGGCTTAATTATATATTTTTTTCAGTATGATACCTAATTCAACTACATAATCCTCATAAAACTTATGATACAAATATAAAGCTTTTTTATCCTCAATAATACCAGCAATTGTATTTGCTTCTTACCTATATAATAATCAAAAAGGTAAAAAACCTGTATAAGAGTGAGGTGTGATTTATATTACCAGTAATACCACAGCAACCTAGTTATTCTATCTTATTTTATTTGCAGCTACCATTTTCCTCACAATTTTCTTAAATATACCAATGTTCTTTTCTACCTCCCTATTTGTTTCTGGATGGTAAGTAGTAACTTTCAGTTTATTCACTTTTTAAACCTTGTACTATTGTTTAATACCTATAGAAACAAAAGCAAGGGCATTATCTGTTATTAGTTGTTCTAGGATACTATAACTAGCAATTTATTTATCTAAGAACTTTTTAACTATTGCTTTATTTAATCTGTTAACTAGTATTACCTCTACCCACCTTATAAAATAGTTAACACCCATGATGAATTTGCTTTTTATACCATATATCTCACTAAAATCTCTAAAATCTATTCTTATCTTCTGTATAGGTTAGTGTGTTATTATAAGCTTGAAAGGTTTCTAAACCAATTTGTTATTAAATTTCTAACACCATTTATAATTTCTCACCATTTCTACACAATCATTCTATATATTCAGCCAACTAAAATTTGCTTGCATCACTAGATATAATTTGTGAACTCTATAATATCCTCTAAAAATATAATGGTAATGTTCTAACAATTTCATCTTTACTTTTGGGCAGTTCTCTAAGTTTTTTTTATGCTTTAAATTTATTGTATCTTGATTATAAGCTATCTCATGAGTTTTTGTTAATCTAACCAACTATAAAAGTACATCAGCAATACAATTATTTTCTCTTTTTTTGTATACAATGTTAAAGTCATAGAATAATAATTTATATACTTATCTGCTTAATCCCCCCTCTAACTATTCTTTATCTTTTAAAACTAATAAAGCACAATAATTAGTAATAATAGTAAATTTCATCCTATATACATAACAATGAAAATGTTTTATACTCTATACTATAGTTAAACCTTTTAAGTTAATAACACTGTAATTTTTTTCAGCTTTTGTTAATAATTTAAACCTATAAATAATAAGATAACCTTCTCCTTTTTTATTCTTCTATATTAGCACAGCACCTATACTTTTTACACTTGCATCTGTTTCAATAATGAATTTTCATTGAAATTTAGGTGTTGCAATATAATTTGTTCTGACAATAGCTTTTTTAACTTATTGAAGGTTTCTTGCTATTCTACCCCTTAGATAAAAAGTATTTTCTTCTTTATTAAATGATAGAATAATTAGCATAAGGAACTACAATTAAGAATAAACCTTTGTACAAAACCTACAACACTTATTAAACTCTTAACCTCTTTAATATTTTATAGTCTGCTTATATTTAAAATCACATCTACTTTTTTAGGATCCATTTTCACCTTATCTTTATTAATGATATAACCCAAAATTTTAATCTTTTTAAAGAAAAACTTGCATTTAATAGTATTAAATTTTAAACCTCCCCTTTTTAATCTTGTTAACAGCTTTTTTATATCTGTTAGGTGTTCCTTAAATGTTAGAGAATATATAGTAATATTATTGATATATACCTTTACACACCTTAACTACAAATCTCTTACAATCTAGTCTAATAACCTTTAAAAAGCTGCTTCTAATATTAATATTCCCATTGGTAAAACCCACCACTAAAATAGTTTTTTAGCAGAACTAAAAGCTGTAATTGATTTTGAACTTTCTTTTAAGGGTAATTGGTAGTATCTTTTTGTTAAATCCAAAGTTGTGAACCATTTAAATCCTCCTATACTGTCTAGATAATTGTTAATTTATAGGATTAGATAGTTATCTAATCTAATAGTTTTATTAGTACCTTAATAATCAATAACTACCCTTATTAATCCATCTCCCTTTTTCAACAAGATCATTAGTGCTGTATAATTAGAAACTGAAGGTTCAATTAAATTTACCCTCAGCAACTCATTCACTTCTGTAATTTCTGCCTCTTTCTCTTTCAAGGACTTTTTATGTCATGGTTATATTAGAGCTGGCTTATTATTTATATAGATCTCATACTCAGTATTTACCCTTCCTATATCATATTTAAATGCTAAGAAAACCTCTGTTAATTTATTTAGCATAGCCATCACCAAGTCTTTTTGTGTATTCATTTTAACCTTTATTTTCCACTCCTTTGGATCTACTTCTTCTTTTTGCTAGCTTTAACCTTATTCTCTAACTTCTCCTATCTGCCAATTTTCTTCTTTTGAATCTACTGTTAATATAGTACCTATCATTTTGTTTATTGTGTTAATTTTAAACCTCCTATACTCTTCATTTCAATCATTAATATTTTGTTATCCTTGCTATATATATTCAAATTTAAGCTTAGAGCCTATCCCACTATAAAATAATCTTTCTCAATAACTTTTAGTATCTTAATTACCTTTTTTTCCTCTACAATAACCCCTTTTGGAATCTTTAAATTCATCAAGTCACAACTATCATTTTTATCAACATAAGATACTTCTATTATGTTGCTTTTACCTATCTTTATATGCACCTAATTAGTACTTTTAGATGTTAATATAAATTGCTTAAGTAAAAATCACTTGCTGTGAATTTCTATGAAATTCTCTTTCTTATTATAGATAAAACTAGCCTTTTGACTCTAATTTCTTCCTAGTAAAATGTTATACCTTTTACCTCCTAGAACCACCACAGGCAAAACCACTTCTCCACTTGCTACTTTGATCTTTAATTCTTTAAAAACTTTCTTGTGAGTAGTTCCTCCTCCTTCAGCATTATTAATCCTCATTAATACCATAAAATCTTCTTTCAGTTTTAATTTTTTGAAACATTCCTTGCTTAATGTTACTCTAGCACATCCTGAATCTAATACTATAGTTGCTTTGATTCTATTAATTTAGGCTAGGAAATGTAAAGTGGATTCTCTTGTCTAAGTTTAGCCTTCAACCTAATATAATGATGGAACTGCTTTATTTACATACTTTTCCATCAAATGTTTGATCTAAAGAATTTAGTTAGCCTCTCCCATTGGTACCACTACCTGCAATTCTTGTTTTAGCTAAGGGTTAAGAACTTTAGGTACTAAAGATACTCCCTAACATGGTAAGTTTTGTTGAATTACTTGCTTTGGTGAAGGGTACTGTTGTTCATTAATTTGTTTTGATTTAGGGTTATCTTTTACTTTTTCCTAATCTTTATCCTTTCTTATCTTTTTCATAGGTAACAGATCTGTTTTTTTGTTTACCTTCTCCAGCAACTATCTATCTTTAATTTGTAACTGCTGTTGGTTTTTTAATGGATGTATCTCTTCCCACAACTGTACCTGCTCTAAAACTAATTCATTTATACCTTCTGATGGATTAGTTTTTTTTAAGCAGCTGCAACCTATGGTTTTTGTGAACCTCTTTAGTTCTTTACCTTTAGTTTTTTCCTTCTATTTACTTATTACAAAAGTGTTGGGACTTTCATTTAGATTAGTGGTGGTTTTTTCATTTATTGATCTTTGCCTTTTCTTGTTTGTTTGGGATATTATCTTGCTTGATAGCTATTTCTAAAACAATTGTAACATAACTTATGTTGTTTAATGACTACTTGTTGTTGGATATATAGCATCTTTTTGATTTCTTCTTTATTTAACAATTTTGACTTGTTTTCTGCATATGAAAACTATACTTAATAGGCTGCTACTTTATCTTCTTTTATAAAATAAGCTATATTTTTCTTTAGAATGTTGTTGAAACTACATGCTTTGTTCAGCTCCACCACTTTTTCACAAAGTCTTTCCCAATTCTTTTCATCAAAATATTTGATTTAGGCTACATTCTTCAGTTTAGGTTTTAATAATCTAATAAACTTAACATACAACATGTTTTTCCAATGTTCACCTTCTAGTATATTATATACTACTTCAAATTACTCTAGGTAGTCCTTAAGTACTTTATCTTTCTTTTAGCTTATACAAATCAATTTATCTTATACCACATGCTGTAATATTTCACTAAAGTATCTTCACTTAACTTTTTCCTTTACCTCTTTCTATGAAGTTTTTTCAATGGTTGTAAACCAACATATTACTTTAGGTGATAGATTTTAAGAAAACACAATTAGCTTACTTTAATCATCTATCTTCATAGCTTCAAATTTTATTTTCAGCTAGGTTAAAAATAATTTCATATCCTTTTATTTTCCAGTAAATTCCTATACTTTGAAAAACATTCTTGAGTTAAATCTAATATAATTACCATCCCTGGTAGAATTACCATATTGTAAAACTCTTTTATTTACATAGGTTTTAGGATAGCTAAGATTATTTTTTAAGTTAATGTTGTGTGAAGTTATTCTATTAAAGAGATAATATTGTTAATTCTTTTATATGTAAGCTTAATTAAATATCAAATATAAATAAAAAAACCAAAAAAAGATGTCTTTTATTGTTCAAAATATAAAAATTACTTTTATATTACAACTACAAACTACTAAAATATCAGATGCTATTTATTAATGCATCATCTATTAACATAAATATGTTTGACTATATAACTTATAAACACAACAAACTTTTTTTAACTAATCTTAAAAATAATTAATTAGGTTATAGTTAAAAAAATAAAAAATTTACTTTATAAATTTTATTTTGCTATTTTTAAGTTATTTGTTAATAAAAACTATAATATAACAAGAAACATTATCTTGCTAGAAAATAATATTAAATTTATTTAACCTATATTATTCAATGGTTTTTTTTAATTCTTGTTTAAAATATTTTAATATATCTTAGTATTAATTCCCCTATTAATTTTATAAAAATCCTTATATTTAAAAATAATATATACTAGTTTATAAAAATAAGTTATAAAATTAAAAATATAAATATTTTTATTAGTATTTTAATTAATTTTTAAATTAAATTAATTTATATTAAACTATATAAATGAAAAATATTTCTATTTATAATATAATATATAAAATTAAATTTAATTAATTATTAATTGATACATTAAAATTAAAAGTATATTTAAAATTAGTTATAAATTTGTAGGTTTTAGTATTAATAGAAAAATTAATAGTTAATATATCTATATTTTGCTTTTCTAATTTCTTTAAGTTTGTAAGGTATAAAGTTAATTAGTTTTTTACATTAGATAGAACTAATATTATTTTAAACTTTTTGAATATATTCCTAAAGTTAATTTAAATTTTTATCTAGGGGGAAAGCTTTAATTGATTTTTTTAATTAATATCAAAAATATTCAATTAGGTTAAAATTAAGAAATTAAGGAAACCATTTTATAATAGTTATTTTGCTATTTTTAAGCTATTTAATAATAGAATTTATAGTATAACAAAGGGTATTATCTGGTTAGAAAATAATATTTGATTTATTTAACCTATATTATTCAATAGTTTTTTTCAAATTATTATTTAGAATATTTTAGTATATCTTAACATTAATTCCCCTATTAACCTTACAAAAATATCTTATACCTAAAGAAAATATATATTCCTATATTATAATTAATTTATCATTATAATTTTAGGCTATAATAACATAATAGTCATAAAATAATTCTTTATCTTTTTTTGAAATATTTAGCTTTTTTATTAGATTTATTAAAATATATCTATGTTTTATCAGATTAAATAACTTTACTTTAGTTAATTTTAATTCAACTTTAGTATTGGCATTTATACTCTTGTTTAACCTTATAATAAAATTTTTTTAATTAAGGGTGTTTTTTCTTAAAGTATAAGTGATATTTATTCTAATATAAAACATATATAATAGTATCAGTACTAATTAATATTCTTGTATAATCTTGTAATTTTTATTATATTTCTATTGTAATATTATATTACCTATATTAACTAATCTATAAATAAATTTTTTATTATGTTTATTTATAATTTTAATAATTTTAAGTTTTAATTTAGGTGTTTCTTTAATATTATTCTTAATAACCTTAATTATAATAGATTAGCTAATACTAATAATTCTAGCAATTTCATAAGTTGATTTAGTTTCATTAAAAAGTTAATTAATATATAAGTAAGCTTTTTAAATGAAGATTTAAGCATTATATTATTAATTTTAAAATATTAGCTTAATTATTTTATTATATATATTAAATAACAAAAAAATATATATATAGGTTTTGTTATTTATATCTTTTTAATATATAAACCCATAAATTTATTATTCACCTTGGTTAGATTTTAGGTTTTGATATATCTACCAATAATTAATAAAATATAATCAAATACAATTAGTTATAATTAACTAATATAGATAAATTATATATTTTAATTTTAATTTATTTAATTAAGAATTATTTAAGATATAAGAAAATATATAAGTAATTTTGATTTTATAACTTATTTTTGTGGGTTAATATATATCCTTATATAATCATAACCTATTATTATAACTTTAGGTAAAATTAACAAAATGGTTATATAATAATTTTATATCTTTTTTAAAGTATTTAACTTTTTTATTAAATTTACTACAATATATTTTTATTTTATTAAACTAAATAACCATATTTTGATTAATTTGAGTTTAATATTAATTATAATATTTAAACTCTTGGTTAACTTTAAAATAGGATTATTTTAATTAAAGGTGATTTTTTTGAAAAATAAATCATATTTATCTTGATATTAAACAAATATAATAATATTAATATTAATTAATATTCTTATATAATTTTATAATTCCTGTTATATTTATATAATAATATTATATTTATTTGTATTAATTAACTTATAGATATACTTCTTATTATATATATCTATAATTTTAATATATTTAAGGTTAAATTTAAATATATCTTTATTTTTATTATTAAAAACTTTAATTATAATAATCTAACTAATATTAGTAATTTTAATAATTTTATAAGGTAATTTATCATTTTTATAAAGTTTATTAATATATAAATGAATTCTTTTAAAATGGAATTTAAAGATAATATTATTAATAAAAAAAATTCAATATATGTATAAAATATTATATATAATAATAGCAAAAAAAGATATGGTTATATATTATTATATATATCCTTTTATTTTAAAAACTTATAAAATTTTAACTTATCTTAGTTAAATATTAATGATTAATATTTTTATCAATAGTTAATTAATATATTTAAATACATTTATTTATAATCAAATAATATATTATAATTATATATTGAAGTTTTAAATAATTTAATATATATACTAGTTTTAGTTATTAATTAATAAATATATATTTTTGATTTTATAAATTATTTTTTTGAATTAATATATAATAATCATATTATCATTTTTTTTATCTTGATTAATAATTAAATTTAATTTTAAAGCTATTATTAATTAAAAAATATATTAAAATCTTTAAAATTCGGTTTGATTTTATATATGTGAAAGGTAAAGTTTATCCTTAAAGTTAAATATAATTTTAAAATAATAACTTTAAAATTTAAATTAATAAATTATATTTTATAGGGATTAAAGTATAATCATAGATATTTTGGATTGAAGTTAAATTTAAGTAAAATATGTTTGAGACTAAATTATTCTTAATAAATAAACTTTTTAGTTTTATATTTAAAGGGATTTTTAATTATCTTTAAATATTATTATTCTATAATCTTTTAATTCTCTTTTAAGTTAATTTTGTTAAAGGAATTAATATACTTAATATTAAATTAAAATTTAATAATATTTAAAGATACTTTAATTTAAAATTTTATAGCAAATATTAAGTTAAAATATTTATTATAATGAATAAACTAAAGTTTAAAACCAGTTAATTTATTAATAAAGATAATAAATAAGTATTAAAGTTGGTTGATATATATATTTTAATTTGATTAAATAATTTTAATAAAGTTTTAATTATTTATTTTAAGGTTTTAATATTTTTTCAATAGGTTTATTAGTTTAATAATGATTAATAATAAATATAACTAGGTTAATCTTAATAAAAAAGGATAAAAACCTTTAAAATCAAGAGTAAAATTTTATATCCTTATTAAATATAATAATTTATGAAATTTTATAATAAGTGAAAATATTAAAGAATAATCATTCTAAAATATCCTTAAATATAAAAGTTTTGAAATAAAGAATAAAATAAATATATTTAAAGAATAGATGAATAATATTTAATAAATTATTTTAACTATACTAACCTACAAAAATAAATAATAAAATTAAGAATATAAATATTTCTAAAAGTATCTCAACTAATTTTAATTTAAATAAACTTATATTAAACTATATAATTAATTTATATTTTTAA
>JNEM01015135.1:0-52322 GCA_000697335.1 Conidiobolus incongruus B7586 | reverse complement strand
TTAGCACCCCATTTGAGGAAGACTTCTTCATCGACGAGGTCTTCATCGTAGAGAGTCTTGAGAACCATGTTAAGTTGGTTGATAAGTTCAGGATGGGTGATACCAATCAAGCGCTCAATACCTCCCAACAGGGCTTTTTGGTGCTTTTCACCGGTGACGAATTTGTTCAAAAGGTTGACACGAGGTTCAATTTGCTTGAGGATTCTTTGATCGAAGATAACTTGAACCAAGACTTGGACGGTCTTATGGCTGCCCAAAACGCCAAGTTCTTCAGCCTTTTCTAAAATTTCCTCATCAGTGGGATCGGTCTTATCATCGAAGTAAGCACCGAATTGTTCATAAGGATTATCACTGCCATCTTCCTCTTCGTCGTCATCGAGATCCATCTTCTTAAGTTGGGATTCCAATTCGCGAGTACGAGTAGCAACAGCTTCAGCAGAAGTGTCTTCAGCCCAATCGTCTTCGTCAACCTCGACGTCCTTGAGCTCAGCAGCTTCGGCGTGGATACGACGAGTAAGGTCGTCGTCACTACCTTCAGCTTCTTCTTCGTTTTCATCGTTAAGTTTAGAAGTAGTTTTGATCTTCTTGGGGGGAGGAGGAGGGTTCTTCATAATGTAAGTTGACAACTTGTGGCGCATATCAACCTTACTTTGTTGACCACAAGCCTTACAATCGCGAATGATAACATCCTTGTTGATAATCAAGTCAGTTTCGGGATTTTTACAAGAGTTACATAAGACGAATTTGTCAATAAAAACATCTAATAATTGTTGTAATTTTTCGGCGTCATGAGCACCGTTTACAATATAACGGTCGTTTTTAGCTTCAAATTTGACTTGAGCTCCCAATTCACAGCCAAAGAATTTGGTAGGATCTATGATAAGCAATTAATATAAATTTAAAACGATATTGTATAAATAAAGCTTACAGAAGGGAGGACGACTTAAAGCTTTACCGATATCGGACATATTAGGAATAACAGTTTTAATACCATTACCTTTACCTTCAACCTAATAATAAAAAAATTAATACAAGATATTAAGCATACAATATATGAATTACTTTTGAAATAAGTTTAGGCATTTTATAACGGTAGAAAGAATCTTGGACATCTCTACGAATATTAATGGTAGCCATTTTGAATTATAATAAAATTGTTAAAGTAAAGAAATAAAGTAAATTTTAGAAATATAATAAAGATATAAAACTACTAGACTGAATACGACTGATAATACTTATATTATTAATATTTAAAAGAAGCTTCATGTAAAGTTTAAACGGGGTTTGAAGTACTTTAGAACCTTTGTTAATAGGCTTATTTATGTATTCTTAAAATAAGAAAGTAGACTCTGTCTTATTATAAACTATTGAAGAGTTGATAAATTTTAACTCTAAAGGAGCTTTAAATCAATTGGTAGACACAAAGCAAAAATTATAATTACAAAAATTGGGAAATCTTGGGTATTTATAGGAACGGTTTATTAATGTAAATACCCACCAGTTAAATCCTGGTCACTCTATTGGTTGAATAGTTTTTCAAATTTTATTCATAATTCATTATCCTTCCTTGAATATTTTAATTTTATTCAAAATAAATTTTTGTATTTTTGATAGAATATTATATATTGCTTGAAAAATCTAGTAATAAAGTATAAAATTAAAAAATAAATTGACATTTTTTTATAGAAATCGATTAATATAACCGAATTTTATGAAGTTTAGGGTAAAAAGTTTTGCAAATACAAAAGAATAAATCCACTTGAATGGGATTAAAGAGATTTAATTATAAAAATTCCTAATAAAGTAGGGTTTCAAGTAGAAATATGAATGTAGATCGAACGGATATTGAAAACATATAATTCAGAGGATATGATACAAATATAATATTGAATCAGAAAATATTGATACAAAAGATATATGTTGGATTGTTTTGAACTCATTTCCAATAATTTTATTCATAATTTGAAGAGGTTTATAAGAGTTATTGTGACAATTGCTACCTGATTGATACCTTTTCTCACTCAAATTCATTACCAAGTTCCTATTAACCAAATCAGGCCCTATCAACATTTTACCAGTCCACGTCTGAGTGGTCTCGCTGTTACTCAGCCGTTGTATACTTATGCCTATATATTTCACTTATAAGAAGGACTCAGCTCCTCCTCTTTTGTCGCTCTCTTTTTTACCTCTTTCCTTTTTACACAAATAAACCTTTTGCTTATTTCCAAGACCTTCCCTTTTAGTATACTCAAGCAGCTGCTTATAGTTCCACTTGAGTCATCTTCCTTTATTCATTCTACATTCGTTCCTACTGATATTTTGTGATTTCGTCTTCTTAGCGTGTCGAATCCTAACGCCGCCACTGTTGCTGCTGGTCTAGTTACTTTTTACAACGCCTCGTTTGCAAGTGATCAAGGCCAGATGGCCAGAGAATTGACCATCGGTAGTTTACCCCAGCTGATAAGTGCCATGCTTCACAATCTGGCCTATAGAATGGCTGTATCAGTGTCCTCGATGACGCTCCAAGAGCTAATAGCCGTGACAGCTACGATATTGACAGATGACCGAGTGGTCTAAGATGCCACGTTAGGGTCGTTGTCTCTTCGGAAGCGAGAGTTCGAACTTCCCTCTATTCAACACATCTTTATCTAATTTGTATTAATTTATAATAACTTGAGAGTATATTCTTATTCTTTTTTAATATATTTTATAACCATTTAATGTACATTATTACAGTTTTACTTATTTTATTGGTTAATGCTTTCTAACTTTAGCATATTTAATTTAATAAAATTAAATTATATATAAATTTGTTAAATATGACTATATTTATTAGCAATTAAATAGGCAACAATTTAATTAAATTTAAGGAAAGTTTAATCTCGAAGATGTGGGATGAACATGATCACAATCCCAACTTAAATAATTTGCAATATGATGAGATCTAAAAGTAAATGAACTTCCAAAAGGTAATCGAACTACAACTGGAATCAATACACATATTGATAGGGAAGTATCCCTTGATTGGACAAATTCTTTGCATTTGCTAATGGTTTGAGTGTCTTCTTGCCACAAGTTAATTAGGATGAGGTTGGGGGAGTTGGATACGAGTTTTTGAATTTGATCAAAGTGAAGTTTGGGCATTGTGCTTGATTGGAAATATTCAGAGGTGCAGTTCCCGAAAGTAGCATGAGTTAAATGAGTGAGATTGGGGTTATTTCCATAGTTGTTAATGTACTCGAGTGAAGAATCAGAAAGGGGAGATTGTAATAATAGCAAGTCTTCTAAATTAGGAACTAGATTCATAATAAATTCAATGAAAGGTAAAGTGACACTATTTCGACATATTGTAAGCGATTTTAAACTAGGATGCTCTTTTGTAAATTCCAGCTTAGTTTCATCAAATTCTGCTTCATTAATGGTTAATTTTGTTAATTGAATATCTGAATTCAATAATCTATTCAAAGTTTCTGAAGGTTTTAAAACGCACATAATCTCTAAATCTTCTAAATTTTCAAATTCGGGCTTTCCTAGGATTTCAATGGTTTCTTCATTTGCACAGAATGTAGATAGGCTGGTGAGCTTAGTCCAACGTTGGTTGATAATGTCATTCAGGTATTGACTGCATAACTCTCTGAGAAACTCATCTTCGGGTGGGAAAGTGCTCAACCCCAATTTCAAACTAGTTAAATTTGGAAGCATTTTGGGATTGAATGGGACAACCGCTTTGAAGTGGCTGACATTCATGAGATTCCATCCAGCAAACTGGAGAGTTACTTCTTTAAGATTAGGGAGAGGACGTTTAAACTCATAAATTACGTCTGAAACATCGACCTCAAAATTCCCACCGTTAGGGACACCAAGTACAATAGAAAGCTTGGAAAGAAGAGGTGCCGAATCTAGAATCCTTCGAACTAGCTTAGGTGTTAATTCGTCATAAAACATGAGGTTGAGATCTTTGAGAAAGGAGAGATCGATGAAATCTAGGGCAAAGATAGGTCCCTGGCTATTCCACATTTGTAAAGTTTCCAATTTGATGGGCAATTTGTCTGGATAATATACCTCTTCGGGCTGCTGTGTAATTGGATTAATCACATCGAATTCTCCCTCAATATCCTTAAGACAGAGTCGAGTCGATTTTAGTTTTGGACAGCATACGGAAATAGTAATAAGTTCTTCTAACGATTTTAACTCACAGTTCAAAAACTCTAAATTAGGTGTATATTCCACAAATTTAGCTAAATCCATATCTTCCATCCAATATAAGATATCGATAGATTTAACCAAATCACCATATACCTTGATTAAATCTTCAAAATTTTCAAAATTAGTATGGTCATCCGTAATAGTTTCCCAAATAAATTTTTTAGTTAATTTTTGAATACGTTTATTAACCAAAAAACAGTTTAAATGATCTTGAAATTGGATGTATTTTAATATATTTTCAATGATTTCATTGGGAAAATCTAAAAATTCAAAATCTGTCATAATAATTAATATTTGTTTGATTAGTAATATTATTTAATTGATTTTATTCATTTAGAATCTCAGTAATCACTTATCTATTTCTTTGAATAAATTTATTCAATCAACCTTTATTATGGGATGATTAGTTTTAGAACGGAAATTTGAATTGATCATCATTTTTTGAAATGAAAAACTATAATTTCGATATTTCTAAAATACAGATTATACATAACTTTAGTAATTTATCAATCAAAAACCTGAAAAGTATATATTTTATACTTTCATTGTTTAAATATGACTATGATATATCAAGTTATAATATAACGTATATTAGAATTCGTACTTAAAAGTTCAGAAAAAGTTTAAAATATTCCAATCAATTAGTTGAATATCATAATGTTTACATTAACCAAAATCCATTTGAATATCTCCAAAATTTTGAAATATTGTATTCGACTATATAAATTATACTAAATAATTGATATAAAATTATATAATTCAATCATGTCTTATTAATTGTAATATCATTAATTTTAAAAATAGTCATAATTAATATAAATACTTACAATTGTCTCATAATACAAAAGAATATCATTTCTATTATAGAGTAATATATATTTCTGAAATAATTCCCCTAGGAATCTTCAATATCCTGATATATACTTTTATTGTAAAGTTTCATCCATCCGTTCATTATGTTTTAATCCTTAACCAAAATATAATATTAATTATAAAGCTATTGGAAACAGATTAAAGTAAACCAATGAAAAATATTAAAATTACTAAAAATTGTTTTGAAGTGCTTTTGTGATTTTTTAGACAATTAGATAAACTAGAGTGGTTGGTTAAAGAGATGTAGAGTTTCTAAAGATTTTTGTTTAAAAATTGATTAAATCATACACATCAGATTTTAACTATCAAACAATTATACTTTGAATAATTTTAGAATGAATTCAAATAAAACAACCATACAATATAGTACAATAATCATAAATTACAAATTATTCAATCTATCAAGTTTGATTTCAATAATATGAATTTATCACTATAATTTTTTTGCAAAGTTTAAAATTTTAATTTCATAGAAAGCCTATAATATATGAACTATTTTCTCAACAGCCTAAAATATCATATAATGAAATTTTCAATAATTTATATTGATATATCTATGAAAACCAATTCACATCAAACTTTAATAATTTTTACGGAATAATTTGTATAATTTTGAACAAACCAATTGTTAATAATTGAATAGTATAAAAGAATAAAAATAAGAATCAAATAAGGTATATCAATGATAGGCTTTTTCTTTGAATATTAGTACAATTTTTGATTAATGATCTTCTATGATATTCATGGCTATTTGTAATATGAGATTTGAAATAATCATTTATCATATTAATATTATCTCAAAATTTTCAAAATAGTTTACAGATATTTTGAAATCTATTTTTCATACTCGAGTATAATTTAAATATTACAATTGAGAATAATTGACTATCAAAATTATATCATATATTTATTATAATTTTATTTGGAACAATGTAAAGTTTAAAAGCTGATCCAAAATTAACTTTTCAAAATCATCAATAGTAATTTAATAAATTTTTTAAACAATTAAATCATTAATATTAAAGTTTCAATTATCAGGTATATTTAATAACATTTTCGTTGTGTGTTAAATATAACATAATTTAAATTATCAAATATTATTCAATGAATATATAGCACAGCTTTGAAAATTGATCACTATTTTATATTCACCTTTATATTATATTTTATAAAATATTCAATTTAGCAGGTATAGAGAGTTAGATTCAGAATTGAGATATCACAGTTTAATATAAAATTATTAATTAAATTAATTTTTATATTAATAAAAAATTCCAATTATAATACTGTGTTTATTTAAAAATCTTATTAACAAATCAAATAATATAGATAAATTATTGCTTCATTCATAGATAAGCGAAATTGATAAAACTATTCAACAAAATATATTTATTTACTGAAAAATTATAAACATAAAATAATTAAAATATTAATTAATAGTGATGATATGTGCTACCATTCATTATACTCTCAAATACCATTTCTTATAATCTAAGAACCAGGCAATTGGGACATAAATCACCCAGATGAAGAATTGAGACCAAATTAAACTACCAAGAGAATCAACAATCCAACTGCCCAATACTTTGGAATATATCAAACTCCAGAGATCCATATATTCACCTTCTTCATTGAGGGCACCGGTGGTAATGGCGAACATAGTACCTGCAACAATTTCTGAGAGCATATATATTAAGAGGGGATTTCTACCAAATTTGATGAAGCTTTGGAAGATAAAACGTACAATTTTATAGGGACTCTCGGTAATGTTTTGGATATCGACAGCCCACATCAATACACCCATGGTGAAGAAAGAGAAGCCGCCAGCACATGCAACAAAAGTAGCAGTCCACAAGGGCTTACCAACTGGGATGATGGGATCAAAGGCATACGCAATGAATAGACAAAGTAATCCAATAAGGAAATATTGTGTGACTTTCTTGTATCTTCCTTCAATAGTCTTCAATTCCTGACGATTCTTAACCAAGTTAATACCGATCATGAGCCCAATCCAGCAAGTGAGACAGGCAGTGGACATAGAGAGAACACCCTCGGGATCAAAACCTTTGGCTTGGTAGTTGTGTGTTTTACCCCATACGGCGGTATCAATGAGGGATTGGGTCGAACAATCTGGAGTGAGAATGCCTCTACCCTCACATCCTGGAGTTGGATTATAAACACCAAATGTCATACCCAGCCAAAACACAAGGATGGAAATAGGATAAATAAGATATAAGTAGTAGTGATAGAAGCTGTTAGTAGAATCAGGTTTGTAGCAAGTTAAATATAAAATAGCGGTGACGAGGTAAGTTAATGAGAGTCGATGAAGTACTCCGACGAAGCGATATTTACTGGCAAGATTAGGCCAAGAGAAGGGGTAACCATTGAGGAAAGCTCCAAAAAGCCACAAAAGAATAGCACGCTTAATTACCTTGATCCAAAGCTGTGTATTAGTCATACCACGTCTATTGTTGAATGCAAGTGGGATAGCAGTACCCATGATGAGGACGAAGTTGGGGAAAATGGAATCAGCAATAGTGAAGCCGAACCATTCTGCATGAGAAATCTGTGGAAAAGCATTCTGTACCTGATAGTTAGCTGTAATCATGAGTAGGATAGTGAGACCACGAGCAACATCCAAAGATACTAAACGAGAATTGACAGGAGCTGGAGAAGATGGCTCAATCTTATCTGTTGCGGTTTTATCGTCAACATGAATAGTTACCTGGTCTGTATTGGAGTTGACAGCGCTCTCATTGGTGTTGTTTTTGGCGGGAGTAGCATTGTTTAAAGGCTCTTCAAAAGTCTCAGTGATTTGAGTGGTTTTTTCAGTCGAAGTCATTTTAATTCAATTTCAAAATGATAAAAAGTTCATAAAATGAAAGAGTTATACAGAGCTAATATAGATAAGTGAATCTATTTATATAATGGACTAATCTATTCAATAGAGAATATAAAAGGAAATATTAACTTGAGATTATCTGCAATTGAATATAATTGACAATTTGGATGATTGTAGAAACAGGCTAAATTAAACTATTTCAACTAATTGCACTTGATAGATTTTTCTCTTTTAATAGGGATTTGTTCTATTATGCAGTTACACTTAAAGATTAATTATGTAATCGATTTAAGAGGTTCAAGTTGGAATTGAGTGAAAGAATAGTTAATGGGTTCAGGAAAGTATATTTAGTTAATAGATCAACTATTAATCTAAAAGATCAGAAGGCCAATCGGAGCAATTAGTTTTGATTAATTTGTATAATTCCATCAATTCTAGCTTATTCTGATTTGCCAATTTATTACAAACCATGTGTTAAATTACTTCACTCTAATATTTGCAAATTTAATCTCAAAATAATAATCCTCATTCCAAGACAAAATAAAAGAGATAAACACTTAATAAAAGAAAAAATGTAACAAATTATATATTAAATCATATTATTTTCATTTTAATTGAAGTAATTCAAGAGTAATGATCATAGTAATGTGTATAGTTTATTAAAAGAGTTAAATTATTTGAATTTTACCATTTTCATAATATAACCATACACGTAATACAAATCAAAACATCATAAAGTTTTCTAATTATTCACATTAATTACCCAAATAGGTAATAATTCATATAATATTTCATAAGCATTGTTATCTATAAGAGTAAATACTCTAACTATTTTCAATAATTTAATGTTGCATTATGAGGTGAATGGTAAAAATATATTTACAAAATATCTATTAGTTCAAATCCAATAAAATTGTCAAAATTCATTTATTAAAGTCAAAATCTTGGACAATAACTCCACAATTCAAAATTAAAGAGAAAGTTAGAGCATAGTACATTAAAGTTTTAAATCTTTTAATTTATCTTGCTAATTAAAGCTTATTATCAAATTAATATCTTGTACTATTAACTATTTTGCTCGAATGATTATTAATTACATTCTTTTGAATACGTATAAATAGATAATATCTTATATAATCAAGTTATCAATCACAATCATTTTTTGTCATATGATCATTATCGAATTTAAAGCTAAAATTTGGCAATTAAATAATTCAGGCAGTTTATTCGATCCATGTTAAATAAATAAATTAATTGTAAAAAAATCAATTATACATTATCAATTGAATATAAAAAATTAAAAATTTTATTTATCTGATAGCTGTATTTAACTATCAATTTTTATATCTATAATATTTAATATCAAAAATTAAAATTTTAATTTAACAAATTAGAAATTCAATTTAGGACTTTGATAACCCTTCAATAATCGCGTGGTTTAAAATTGAATAATAAAATATTAATTTGTCAAATGTAATTATTAAATTGCAAACAGGGTATTGATTAATTTATATTAATATTATCTATATTCCCTATTTACTATTATAAATAGTCTATTCAATTAGTAAAATTTTTGGAATGGAATTCATTTAATGGCTATCAATTACTCTAACCAAATTAATTACAGAATTTTCATTATAAATTCTTGATTCTAATTTCTTATAAAAAATTAATATTTCTTAATATTATAAATAATCTAGAATTATTAATTTTCTAATTTTATTTTATATTATCATAGAAACAATGATCCAATTTGAAATAACTGTATATTGGATAAATATTTAGTAAATAATTCCTTTATTTTCTCGAGCTTATATTCATTGTTTGGTTATATAAATAATGCTGAATAAAGTAAATTCAATATTACTCAATTCAATTTCCTAATTTAATTTATGGTATTATAAAAGTTAAATATTACCGAGGATCTATGAGTTAATAATTTAATCACTATTTTTCAGCCTGAATGATTGTATTCGCTAAATTGATTGACTGGTTTATGAAATAATTATTATTATGCAAGTAACTTTCTAAAATTATATTAGTTTTATAAATATAAATACAAAGCATCACTAAATCCAATCAATCAACTTAATCAAAATTTTAAAAATATTTTTATAATTTCTCAAATTTTTTTAAACAGTTTATAAGATGACAGAATTTGAATCAAATATTAATAAAAATAAACTAATTTCCATTATTATATAACAAGATGATTATTGAACAAATATAATTTTAATTAAAACCAGTATGGTAGAATATTTCTGGTTATGATAAATAAATCTCATTGAATAAGTTAAATCATTTATTTTTTTAATATATTTGATAGAAATATTGAGCTATAATCCCATAGCGTATTTGATGGAATAATTCTTTAAGCCTGATAATTGATTGAATATAGAGATACCTAATTCTCGTACTCGAGCTAATGCGTCGCTGTCGTTGGTGAAGAGGCGGTATAATTTGTCGGTAGCGTCTAGCATCACTAAATCCTTGGTATATTGCTCGGAGGCATAGCGGTTGAGTAGGTGTACAGACCCTAGATCCTGTCCCCTGACATGGCCGTAAGCTAGTGTGGATGCTAGAGATTTGGCATCGGCAAGTCCCAAGTTGAGACCTTGGCCAGCTAAAGGATGAACGGTGTGGGCAGCATCACCTGCTAAAGCTAAACGATCTTCGCAGTATTTTTCAATATGTCTTAGTTTGAGAGGAAACATAGCTCTAGAATTGTCTTGAACGTTATAAATTTCAGGAAACTCGTTAATGTATTTAGGTTCAGGTTTTGGTCTCCAAGATAAGTCTAAGTCTTCTAAACTTAAGTCTTTTTGAATGGCTCTTTCGATTAGGAATTCGAGATCTGGCATAGATGCTGTGAAAGCAGCGTGTACGAGTTTGGCAAATAATTCGGGTGATAGATTCTTCAAATGAGGTGCGATGTGAGGAAGTGTAGATCATACAAGAGAATGGTGATTTTGATTGAGAGGTAGGAGTGCAATGGGTCCAGTAGGTAAGAAGCGTTGGTAAGCAGTGTGATTGGAAAGTGACTTGGCTTGTAAAGTGGCAACTAATCCAAGCTGATCATAATCCCATCCAAATGATTCAATATTAGCAAATTTTCTGACAGGTGATTGAGTACCATCAACTCCAATCTACATATAAAACATAAGCATATATCAAATTTGAAGGAACAATAAATATACCAATAATCTACAATTCAAGAATCTATCACCAGAAAGTTCCAATTTGGGCCAATTGGAATCCTTATCAGATTTAGCAATATTAACAACATCTGACTTGTCTAATATAACAATAGCCAAGCGTCGCTTCAACTGATTCAATCTGAGCAACAGAGCATTCTGTAAATTAGATATTTCAACAATAAAACCCATCTGATACATAATAGTCGAAGGTAAATCAAAATGAATAAATCCAGCACTGTTGCCATCGACTACTTTCATATCTTTGAAAGGAGTGATTCTTTGATGATCCATTAATTCCCATGCTCCAATATCTGCAAATTATAGTATATCAAAAATAATATAGTTAATATCTTAATAATTATAAAAACCTTTTAAAAATTCGACATTTTGCTGAGTTAAAGAAATCACTCTATTACTATATAAAATACCTCCATTTTGACTAATGGGCAAGCTTTTAACTTCTAAAGTACCTCTATCAATGATCGATATATTAGGTAGTTTAGGCAAGAGACTATTAAGTAATTTTTGGCCTATATTAATATTAATACTAGTATAATTATATATATATATATATATATATATATATATTAAAAGATTTTAGTGTATACCTAAAGCACAGCCAATTGCCAAACCAACGGCACCACATCCAACTATTATTACATCACTCTCTTTAGTGTGACTATTAGAGAGAGTAGATAGATTTCTCAACCGACTAATGTTTAATAGAGTTAAATATTGCCCTACTTTGGAAGTTTTAGGAATATGCTGAATAAACTTATCATTTATCAAATTTAATATAATTTAAATATTGTGTTAATATTATGATTATTTTTATATTGCTATTTTATTGATTTGATAATTTTTAATGTATGTTTGATGATGATGAATTCCATTTAAATGATTTTTAATATCATGAGTGAACATAATTTAAATTTATAGGAATTATAATAATTATAATATTTTTGAATGTAAAATTTATTAAATTATTAGCAATATATATCATGTAATATATTTCTAACATTTATTTTCAATATTCTAAACTATTATGTGAGTGGTATTATATATATAATAAAACTGACATTTTATTACTTTTATCAATAGGAATTATAAAATATTGATATTTCTATAATTTTAAATATGTGATAAAATATATCAAAAATAAAATAGTAATTTATTCAATATAATTATATTCTTATTATTGATTGAAATCAATCTTCATTTTAGAAAAAAGTATACTGATTTATAATATAAAAATATTATTTTATTCCCTGATTTGAGAGTTATATTCTAGTTCCAAGTATATAAAATCAATCCCAAAGAAAAAAAATCCCACAATATCAAATAATTTCAATTTAATATAAAATTTTAATTACCTCAAATCCAACAAAAAAAATAATATATTAATACAAAAATAACAGTTGAAATAATTTAATACGTCAAATAGTATTAATTGGAATTATTTAGTGTTATTATAGACTTTTTTTAATTATTAATTATTAACATTTATACCTGGGAATAATGAATAGATTATATTTAGTTAAAGGATTGATCAGATCTATTAATTCTAATCAAGTCAGAAATTTTCAAACTAGTGCCAATTTATTCAAAGCTGGTATATTTTATTGTATTCAACAATTGTTTCATACGATTAACATGAGTTTAGTTGGTGCCGCTAAAAAGACTAGAGCTTTTAAAAAGACTACTACTCGTGTTGAAGTTAAAGTAATATTCTAATATAATTTCATTATTATTTTTATTAATTATAATTTAGGGTCCTGGCGTTGAAGAATTCGATGCCAGTTCATGGCCTTTTAAAACATTATTAGTCCCCAATACTAGACCCTTTGACTTGGTAATATCTATATTTTTATTATCAATCATATAGAATTAATATTATTAATAGGAAAATACTAAACCTGAAAATATTGGCTCTATTTTAACTTTGTCTAAAGAAACTATCGGGAACTACGATTTGACTAAAGTTCCTAAACATTTGGCCAAACAAGTATATATGCCATATTAAATCAATAATTAATTAAAATTAATATGAAAATTCAGTTCCAATTGTTAGCTCCTGTTCTCTTGTTACGACAGAGTTATTTTGATATTCAGAAATTAATTCAAGAAAATAGTAGACTTCCTATTATTATTGGTAAATTAATTATAATTAATTCATTTAATTCCATAGTTAATGTATTTTAGATGGTGAATCTGGATCTGGAAAGAGTGCTCTTTTGTTACAAACAGTTGTCAACGCTTATCAAAAGCAAGATTCTATTGTCATCTATTCTCCTAACAGTAATATATAACTAACCCATTTCATAAAATATGCTATTGACATATTTTATAGCTTACCAATGGATTAACGGATCTCAAGGCTACAAATACGACTCCGCCACTAAGACCTATTCCCAAAATGAACTCACCAGCCAATTGTTAAAACAAATCTTATCTAACAATGCCGAGACTTTGAATAAGGTAATTGATATACATGACCCAATAGCTAATATCTCACTCTTTGCGTAGATTCAATTGGATAAAGACTTGACCTTTGGAAAGACTAAAGTTGCTAAGGGAAGTTCCCTTGATAAGCTTTTGAGCATTGGTGTCAATGACAATGATTTATCTCATCAAGTTTTCAACGAATTTTTAGATGTCATCTCCACTCAAGATAGGTATACACTCATTTCATCCATATCTTTTAAGTTTTGACTGATATTTTCACTAGTGTCAATGTCTTGATTGCCATTGATGAAATCAATGTCTTATACGGAGATTCCGCTTACTATAACCCCGATAATCAAATTCTCAAAGCTAACCAATCACAATTAATAGCTCAATTCACCGATATCATCGAAGGAAAGCGCAAATTCGTAAGATTATCACAATATATTCAATATACCTTATCATTTACCAATGACATCATAGAAGAGAGGAACCTTAATTGGTGCTACTTCTTGGTTAGATACCTTACACCGCTCTCAAGAGTTTGGATCCTTTGAACTCAAGGATCATACCTCTACCTCCAAGTCCCTTGTTTCTGCTTCCGGTGCCAAATTCACCAGATACATTCCTGCTTTCTACACCTTGGCTGAAGCTAAAGCCGTTGCCAAATTACATAAAGATGTCGATAGCTATTTTGAAGGTATTTTTACTTTAAAGAACACTAATATAATCAATTAACTATATTAATATAGAACTCGATGATCAATCCGTTTTCAAGAAGCACATCATGTCCCACGGTAATCCCAAAAAATTTTCTGAAGCTTGTAAAATCAAAGCTTAAAATTAACTTTAATATAAACTATCATTATAAATATATTTATTAGAAACCTAATCTAGTTTTTTTATTTGCCATTTTATATTATGTTAACTAATTATTTATAAATTAAAAAGAATGAATGTTATACATATTATCATTATTTTCATGGTTAGTTTACACCAATCTAAGAATATAAGAATTATATGCTTTTAAATTCCATAAGCAAATTTTGTTAATTTTTGATAAATTGAGAATAATCTCAATTCATATAAGAAAAACTTACTATTGCAGATTAAATATTAGTTCTTAATAAATTATGAAATGCTAAAATATTAATATGATAATATGATATAATAGATTTTATAAACTAATTGAAAACCATTTAACTTAAATTAGTGAAATCATCTTTTGTTCTATTCACTTAATAAGAATCAGAATCGTAAATGGACTTATTTCAATTGTATGATATGATTTTTAATAAACCTTGTAATCAATTGTAAATACTTATAGATTAAAAAATTTACTGTACAGATTTATTATAAAATATTATACAATACAGACACATGATTGTAAAATGCAAATCAAGTTTAAATATTGATTGATTTATATGCATAGTTGATGGTTTGAGATTATTGGTTAGGTTTTGCAATATTCAAATTAAATAAATAACATGGTTTCCTATAAATTCTTAGCCATTGGATGGTGGTGGATGAGGACTGGATGGTAGGGTGTTATTGGTCGAAGTGGGCCGAATAGGAACAGGACGGTAGATGCCGTTAACAGGTCGAACGGATGGGTGAGGGGGTGCCATTGCAATCGGTTGATATTGAGATGGTCTGGGCATGATTGGACGAGGATGCTGAGCGGTTCCTAAGTTTTGAGGAATTGGGCGAGGTCGATTGTTTGTTAGATTAGGATTGTTTGCGCTGTTGAAATCTTGAGCCATATTATTAGAGGTGATATTTTGTTGGTTAATGGTATTGGACTGAGCAGGTAATGCTGTCGTTTGGTTAGGTAGCGAAGTAAAATTTCCGGGAGTACCAGGTCCTGCGTTTGCTCCAGGCCAATTTCTCATTCTGGCCTGCATTTGCTGATATTGCTGCATTAGTCGATATTGAGCTATAACTAATCAACAAGTTAGAACAAATAAATTAGAATCAATAAATATGGACCTACTTTCAGGAGTGATAGCGGGATTCATTTGTGGATTAGGACGAGGGCGAATTTGCTAAAATAATTCAGTTAAATTATAGTGTAAAAAGATAAAAAATCAAATTACCATTAAATGAGCTTGTAATGCATTCATTCCTTGTTGCTGGATCAAATTCTGGCGATAAAGCTGCTGTGCTGCTATTGCATCCGCAGGGTTAGTAGTTCCTGGTGGCCTAGGTGCTAAATTAGGATTGGCTTGGGGCCTCACAAGAGTTTGATTGCTCATTGTCATTGCAGGATTAGCCGGCGATTGAGGAATCTGTGGATTGGATGTAGGGTTTGAATTATTTACAGGGGTAGGGGGCATTTGAGGATTTTGTTGGGATGTTTGTGTAGCTTGAGGTGTTTGGACATTTTGATTGACATTGACGTTATTTGCATTTTGAGCATGATTTGCATTTGACATTATATTTTGAGAATATTGGATATTCGCTTGATTAGCAGTTAAGTATTGCATTAGTGCTTGCTGCTTATCCAGTGGAAGGGCCAAAAATTGCTGTTGAGTAATTCTTGGGAAAATACTGCGAACTGGCCCTTGAGGTTGAGCTGCAGCCTGAGTAGTCATCACAGGATTTAAAGCTGGAATAGCTGTAGAAGGAGCGGATATAGAGGCTGTGACAGTAGCACCAGTACTAGATGTTTGTTGTCCATTATTATCTCCCTTAACATTGGGCTCTGGTGTAGGTGTGGGATTTGCAGAGACTGAATTTGCTCCAGAAGATTGGTCAGCAGCGGCTATTGGCTGATTTTTCAATGATTGCTGACGAAGCTGATTAATTTGTTGCAATTGCAATTGAGCAAAAGCTTGATTTTGGACTTGTGTATTAAAATGTGCCACTTGAGGGACAGATGTACCTGCTTGTTGGCCTAGAGTGTTTGGTAAGAAGACTGAATGAGAAGGTTGAATTGCTTGATTATTGTCGTTAACAGGTACAGTCTGAGGATTTCTAGCCGAGGGTATACATGTAGGATAGAAAGGGGATGTAATATCTGACACAAGCTGGTGAGAGAGACTATAGTGTGCCTTCAAATTTTCAAGATGTGCTAAGGCAGTTGTGGCATTTGAAACAGGAATTTTGACAGTCCTGCCATTGAGAGAGGTATCTACCTGAGTACCGTACCGTAAACATATCTCGAAACGATTTGTTGACAAATGATAAAGATTGATTAGTGAATAAATTGTTCCTAAAATAATATTAATACAAAGTCAGATTTTTATAAATTGGTTTATACCTTGCGTCATCTCTTTCTTGAATCTAATAGAACGAATAATACTATAACCTTTTGGAAGAGGTTGATAGCCTAATAGTGAAATTATTAGAAATAATCCAGATAACAATAACTGTATTAATTACCTTTAGTAGTTTTAGAGTCACAAGTCAATGATGGAATACTGTCTTCGTTTTGTTTATTTGTTCGGTATTGTTTGAGATATTTAATAAGATCAAACCTAATAAAGAAATTAGAAGATATAAAAAATAATTCAATTTAAAGCTTACGAAGGTGAAAAAGAAGTATTGTATCGATCCTAAGGAATGGTTAATCATAAGTGAAAAAAATAATGATTAATTTAATTACATCGTCCATTAATCTCATTAATTTAGAAAATTCTTGTTGATCGGATTTTTGTGCTTCAGTTTGCATAGCGCTATGTGGTCGTTTATTATTCTTTTGCTGTACTGTCTCGCGATAGTGTAGTATGTTAGATATCGTAGAAGCTGTTGGGTTAGGAGATAAATCGAGCTCGGGTTCAAGAGTTAACTAAATTAAAGTTTAATTAAAATCCATGTAAAATTTAATATATTACTCACCAAAAGCTGTGATTCAATCTCTAATGCATTTTGTTCATTATAAGGCTGTCCTGTTTGGGATTGTAGTCGACAAACATCAGCCCAAATTGATTTTGAAGTTGGTTGAAGGAAAATACGAGAGTTAACTCCTCTATCATTTTTTGGAGATGAACGGTAGTCGATCATATCAACAACTAGACAACCTATTAAAATGACGTTTAGATATTCAATCATTATCATTTTAATAATGGGTATATACCTTTTATATATAAATAGTTTGATTTATCAAATATATCGAGTAAAGTAGCAGGAAGTTCTCGATTATCTAAACATTCTACGAAATTCTATAATCAAAATAAATTAGAAAAAGTTAAATAAAGTAACTTAAAAATATAAACCTTTAGGGGGCCATCAAGGGAAGAAGTTCCGGGCTGTAGAATAAGTTTAGAAAAGAAAATAGTAACAATGATTATATAAAAGTCTACCTGTCCTTCAAATTTCAAATGAGAAGCAAAAACATGGACTTTTAAGATTGGTTTTTTAGGAATATAAGCATTCCTGTCTGTTCTATCTAAATGAGCACTATAGAAGTCTATTGTATTGAATTTAATATAAAGTAGGAAAAGATAATATAGGGATATCTAGTACCTCTACTATTCGCTCTAATCTATAAAAACCATAGTTAGAATATATATATATATATATATTTAAGAGTGAATATAATTAAATTACTTCAGTTCCATTTTTTAAATTAATTGCATTATTATTTCTAGAAGCTTGATTAGAATTAGGAGGAATAGCCTTTGGAATAGTGAAATTCGTCAAAGGATCTCTCGATGATGCAGCTTGTAACCACGCAGGAACTGGTTTACCCTATAAAATCCAAATTAGTTACAATAGAAATGGAGTCGAGAGTAATGCATACAGCTCTTAAATTAGTAAACGGCCTCTTCACAGGAACTTGACCAGCAATATTAGAATTAGTCTTTTGTGTATTTGTAGTATTAGTAGCATTAGAGTTTGTATTTGTATTTGAATTTGCAGCCGTAGAATTGGAGAAATCTGATTTAGAATCTAAAATTAAAAATTTAGAAATTGGAATATTGATTATAATCATATTTGCTCACTTTTTCGTTTCGTTATAGTTGTATTAGGTATTACAGATATTACGTTTAAGCCTTGATTGTTCGAAGTTGTTTTTTCATTATTTTGAGTGGTATTAGCACTGGTGGTATTTGTGATTTTTGGTGATGTATGTGGAATTAAGGTTGTTGATTGATTGTTTGCAATGGAAGGTACGGTTGAATTCATAAAAACCGGATTAATGGCTGCTGTTGAGTTATGTGGTGCAGGTGCAACTGATATTGGTTTCCAATTTGAATGCTGAGGAGCAGGGGCTTGTTGAAGTGGCCTCGGTGCAATACGTTTTGAATCGGTTTTCATTGAATCAGTTTAGTGTAAAAATATAGCAAGTATAAAAGTTAAAAATCGAGTTTCGATAATCCAAAACCCACTGTGAAAATATAAAGTAATACAATATTAAAAAACACGGCACCGAGTTCAATGGATAAAATGGAATCAACTATCCTAACCAAATATAAATTACCAATTAATAAAGGAACAGAACTTCTAACTAGTATTTATGATTAATAAGAATGCTTCATATTAATTTTTGAATTGTAAACTGAATAAATGCAAAATTAAATCTGATGAACTTACTAAATTATTGATTATTTTTTCAAGGACTGGGAAACAAAGGTTTATATATTCAATCTGAATAACCAACGACTATTTATACCATTTTACTTTTCAAGATAATTCTACTGTGGAGACAAATTTTTTCATACATTTTTTCAAAACATTAGATTTGATTGGCCTATTCCACTATGATATCACATGACAAAGTCCCATGTTATTTGAAATAATCTTTAAACTAAACAGTACATATAAAATTTAATGATTAATGTATATAGTTTTTTAAACTTCATTATTACTTTGAATTTAATATAAGTTAATGAAAATTCAGTATATTTTTGTAGCATATATATTCAATAATCAGTAAAATATCTGAAGAATATGCTATAATGATATCAAATAAAGTTAATATAATATTATAAGCGAATATGATAAATTTGATCAAAATACAAATTTAACATATAATACAATTCAATCATCACTGAAAAAAGAGTTATATCTTAATATTTGCATATTAGATATTTTTGATGTTGAGGTTTGAATTGAAGCTACAGTCATTAAAATTTTATTTTAAATTTATATTGATCTAAAACAAGTAAAACATCAGTGATTAAAGATAAAATTGTGATTTTTACATTCATTCATTCCATAGATTCAAATCATAAAATACTATTATAAATTTATTATACTCTCCTCGAGTTGAGGTCAAGGTCACGAATAAGCAAAAATGCTCATCATTCTTAAAGCAGAAACTAAATGTTGTTATAATGAACTTTATATCTTTTATTATATGAAAAATATAATTTTAAACATGAACAAATGAATTCTTCGATCATATTCTTGGATTGGATGATGTAATTATTATAATAAAATATTATTAAAACCGAAGAGAATATAAAATATCTAATATTATTGCAAGTCATATACTTTGTTAATTTAGAAATAATGGATTTTTTTCAATTATTTGATTGTATTAAAGCATTTCGGTATTGAGGTACTATGCTTGTTTTGGTTGTAATTCATTATATGTTTTCAAAATATACTGAAATAAATTTAAGGAATCAGATATTTAGATCATATTATCAGTAACACATTATTTATATTCACCATTAATAAAACTATTTTCTGATTAATTTGAATAGCTTTTGAAATTATATATTTCAAAGTGAAAGTTAAATTTCAATTTTAATATTTGATAGAAATTTAATATAATTTTTAATAAAATGAAAAATAAAATATTGAAATAATTATGTTTCAATCATTATTCTCATTTTCAGCTAAATTTTATAAATGAAAACATTCATGATTCATACTACATAAGGCATTTGTTTTCCTTGTTGATGAAGTTTTAAAATTTCTGGTTTTTTATTTCAATATTTTATTATTACCATTATTATTATTATTATTTTTAATTAGTAATCAATAAAATGTCAATAGATATTATTTTTATATTTACTTTCATATATTTTGGGAATGTAGATATACTTGATAATTACAGATTTCCTTTTTTTAAGATTATTAATAAGTAGTACTGTCTTTGTATAATCACATGTATAAAAACTTTGAACATTAAAAAGACAATCATTATATCAGCAATTACTTTATTGAGCTTGTGTTTTATAATTTTTATCAGTTATTATTTAGGATTAAATAATTTATTCCAATATAATTAATCTACTCACGAATTATGATGTATCAGCTACATCATTTATCAGTATTAAAATATTAAACGAAAGTCACGAAAATGAGAATAAAATACCAATTAATAAAATCATTGACCATATCATTTGAATTATTATTATTTCAAACCATACAACATGCTGAATATGTATTAATTATATATAATATATATCAATTTGAAAGCCAAAGCATTGAGCGAAATTATAAACCAGCAAAAAACTGTTCTCATATACAACTAATGATCCATTTTTAATAATGTATATCTGCAGTCAATATTGAAATAATTTTATTTTGAATTTAATGGACCTAATAATATTAAAGATTAGTAGAATTAAATAGGAATTCTATTGAACCACAATTTTTATTGACTCCAAATCAGAAATTTTTGTTGTAAATAAGAATAGATTTATTATTGGTTTCCAACTATTCAAATTATACCAATATAAACCAAAACGTTATTATCATAAGCACTTGTTATTTTCTTCATTATTTTATTTTTTATCAAATCAATTCAATATTGGAGCAATATATTTTATCAAGATTAAGAAATTTAAGTTGTAAATAATTATTCTACAATTAATGAATTAAATTAAATATATTTAATATTAAATACATGCTGAGCATCCAGTACCTAATAAATTATAAAATCAGGATTTAAAAGTATTATATATTTTAGTACAACATACTCTGTAAAAATCAGAAAATTAAACATATATCTTTAATTGATAGAATAATTAAAAATACAGTTTTGACTACTAAACTGATGCGTGGTTAACAATTTTATTTTTAATATAACTGCACTGATTAACATAGTAATTTATAATGAAAATACTTTTCAATGTTCAAATAATATTTTAATCTATATATTTTATTGTTCATATGCAATGATTACATGATTAAATTTCTATTATATTCATGAATAAAATTCATTAAATTTTACACACATCAATGTTTTTAATAGGTGATTTATGTAAGTCAATACAAGTTGAATAGCCTATATCATCATAATTATTCTATTTAATCCTACTCAAATATCAAAAAAAAACTTGTATTACAAATCAATCATTTGTTTTACAATAAAAATCCACCCATTTATTGCACTTTTATTAATTTTAATCCCACAAATTTATTTATTAGTAATAGTATATAATGTGATCAATTAATCAAATAAAGTCAACAGCTATGAATTTATTGTATATTATTAAATTTAACTAATCTTATCGTCACTGCATATTGTTAGTTTATATCACTCATTAATTTATCTTTGCAAATATCAAGTTTTATTAAATTAACATGACTCAATCCCAAGTCCCTGAAAACGCACCTCAACATTGTCCAGTAATTATATTTTCATATTTATATAATAACACAATTTTAATATAATATTTATAGGGAACAAACAGTGACAAGGCCGGAACTGCTTCAGCCTGCGCTGGATGTCCTAACCAAAAGGCTTGTGCCGAAGCTCCCAAAGGACCCGATCCAGATATTCCAATTATCAAAGATAGGTTGAAGAATGTTAAAAAGAAAATCTTAGTTCTCTCAGGAAAGGGCGGTGTTGGAAAGAGTACCTTTTCAAGTCAGCTCTCTTTTGCTTTATCTCAAAATGAAGAAACTCAGGTAGTTTAAAATTTTCTCCGAAATTTTATCAAATCCTTACATATTTATAGGTCGGTTTAATGGATATTGATATTTGTGGTCCTTCTATCCCTAAAATGCTGGGTCTTGAAGGAGAAACAGTTCACAATAGCTCCGAAGGAATGTCGCTTGTATATGCTCAAGACAACCTGGGTGTCATGTCTATTGGTTTCCTTTTGCCTAACATTGATGACCCCATTATTTGGAGAGGACCCAAGAAGAATGGTATCATTAAACAATTTTTACGTGATGCTGATTGGGGTGAATTGGACTACTTGGTAGTCGATACACCACCTGGCACCACTGACGAGCATTTATCAGTTGTCCAATATCTCAAGGAAGCTGGTATTGATGGAGCAGTTCTTGTTACTACTCCTCAAGAATTAGCACTTCAAGATGTTCGCAAAGAAATTGACTTTTGTAGAAAAGTCAAACTTCCTATTTTAGGAGTTGTTGAAAATATGGCTGGATTTGTTTGCCCTAGCTGTGAGAATACAAGTCAGATTTTCAGACCAACGACTGGTGGTGCTAAGAAGATGTGTGAGGATTTAAATATCCCACTTTTGGGCAGCATTCCTTTGGATCCAAGAATAGGCAAATCATGCGATCAAGGCATATCATTCTTTGAAGGCTATCCCGAATCACCTTCTGCTAAAGTTTTGCAAGAAATTGTCGAAAGTAAGTATCATTTTCTTTTTTATTGTCAAAAATATCTTATTAATTTAATTTTTAGAAATTACTGCTACTTTGAACTAAGTTATTTAGCTGTAATTCAAGTTGATATGTATTTTAGTCTATATTCGATATTTAACCGAATTAAACTTGTTGAAACTTTGCTTTCTTATCTAAATATATGTATATATCAATTATAAATTTTAACATATCCAATCAAATTTTATCAGATTACAATTTTTTATATCATATATTTGCTAAAAATTCAACATATTAAATTAAATATATATTAATTATATACACTAATAAAAATATTTGAATTTATTTACAAAACTGAAATTTATTCAAGTTGATGATTACAAAAATTAAATATAATATTAGCACGAAATGAGACTAATATTTTGATCAATAATTAATGATATAAATCAGCATAATTGATTGAAATATGATGAATTTTTAAATTATCATTTATAATACAATAAAATCAAAATAATATCAGAAAAATAAACATGACATGATATTTCATATATGGCTTTTAAATATTCACAATTAAGTTATTGTAAAAATCATCCCATAATTATCAATATATTATTTGTAATTAAAAAAGTTATTTAAAATCCGATTAAATGCTAAATTGTTAAAAAAATACTTGTAAAATTTATTTATTGAATAAAACAATTCAACATGAGTAGTCGAATGGGTAGGATAGTACCTTTAATGGTTGCTGCTTTCATAGGCATTCAATCTGGAATATATATTTTTCAACCAACTTTAGACCAATA
This sequence comes from Conidiobolus incongruus B7586, assembly GCA_000697335.1. Classification (NCBI taxonomy): domain Eukaryota; kingdom Fungi; phylum Entomophthoromycota; class Entomophthoromycetes; order Entomophthorales; family Conidiobolaceae; genus Conidiobolus; species Conidiobolus incongruus. Next base: position 28,473 of record JNEM01015135.1, on the reverse strand, counting down.
TTATAAGTAAGTAATTTTGTTCATAATCAACTAATATAATACATTTTATAAGTATAATAAAAATTATATATATTATTATTTAATTCATTCATTATATTATTTATTTTTTAAATAGTCTGATTCAAAATATTAATATTAATATTTAATATCAAAATATTTTACTTATTGTTATCTAATATCTAGTGAAATGAAAGAAAGAGCTTCTCAGAATAATACGAAACCTGAAGCTGTTCAAACTCCAGTAAAAGAAGAAAATGCTAATGTTAAATCGGAACCAAAACAAGAAACCACTCCTGTTGAAGTACCAGCATCTAAACCAGTTGAAAATATCTTACAATCGAAAGAAGAATCAGAACCATAAAATCATTTAAGAAATGAATTAAATGTCAATAATTTATATATTGCTTTATTATATTATGTTATCAATTATTTGCAATAAATTCGAATCATAAGCTTCATCTAAGTGGATTAATTGGTTTAATATTGTTTGATGTTTCGTTTTCGCTTTGATTAATTTGATCGAGTGAGTCAGCTGTAGTAGCTCCTTTGATATGCTTGATCCAACAGTCGTATTAAATTCATTATTCTAATTTGATTATTAGGAAAAAAATATATTGGGATTTTAAATTTAATAATCCAATAATTACCTCAATTAATTTTTTCAAATCATTTACTATTATTTTAATTTTGCTAATACATCTAAATTAATCAATTATTAATTAATTATTAATAACGATTTATAATGAATAATTGCAAAGTTTACTGGTTAAAACTTCGGTTTGAATTTTGATTTGAGTTCAGTTGATATGTTAATATACTGAATAGATTTTTCCTAGCCTAAAAAATTTTTAATATTATATATATATATATATATATATGTATTAGTAATAAAAATTTACTTGAATAGGTCTGTATTGATTAATTAAATTATGAAATTTTATAAATATCGATTCGATTTCTTTAATAATTACATCAGTCTAAAATTGAAAGATATATATATATAAACATCATTTTCATTGAAAATAAAAAGTAATATATTTACTTGTCCTCCTTCTTTACCTAATTCATTTAGTAAATCTAAAAATTTAAATACAACTAGATGATTTAAATTTTTTAGTTCTTTAACATTATCTGATAATATATAAGTTAGTAAAATTTCAAATAAAAACTAATTAAAATAAATTACCACTCTGTTTATTTGTTTCAAGTTCAATTTCTTTTGTCTAATAAAATGTTATATAAAATAAGCAGTTTTAATATGATATTAATATAAAAACTTACTGTTAATCTTTCGCCAAACATAAAATATTCTGCTGAGTTAGGTATTGGTGGGGGTAAAAATTTTTCTATACTATTATCTTCTATTGGTTTATTTTTATTTTGTAATATTGGATTGATCCTGTCCATCAATTTATCATTATAATTTAAATATAGATAGGGTGGTTTTGGAAATGGCACTTTAGGATTCATCTCATATATTTTATATTAATTATAAATAAATTATGATTTTTTGAATTATAATTCGTCTTTTTAAACAAGAAAAGTGATAAATTGAATATTTCAGTAATTGTATTTATTTTAAATATAATTGAATTATAATAATTCAATCAATAAACTGTCACTGTTTGAATTTATGGGACTTGCATAAATTGAATTAAATATCTCACTGTTTTATAGATATAAAATGGGGTTATTTTAATCAAGATAACCAATAAAATTATAAACATTTTATAAATGTAGATATATTTAATTTAATTAGTAGTTAAAAACCTAAAAAATCAATCGATTTTTATTTAAGCAATTACATAATAGCTTAATATTATAAATTTTTTGAAAGTTAGTTTGAATATAATACTTATTGATACAAGAATAAAGGATATGTAGACATATCGAGCTAAGGATCACGGTATACATCAAGTGCAGTACTAGTCGAATTGTGTCTATCAGTGACATTATTATTGGATTTGGTTTCCTCATCTTGACTAATTAATATTTGATCAGCAATTGAGCCCAATGGAAGTGTGAGCTCCTGAGTCAAAGGTCTGTAGGATTCAGAACTATTTGGTTGAGGTTCAGACTCGGGATCAGGATCAGGATCAGGATATGGTGTTCTTTCTTGATTTCTCAAGTTCATGGCTCGAACTGTTTCCGGAGTCTGTTGCACGAATGAGTTATTCAAAATCATAAAAGTAGAGTTTGGATTAATCTCTGAAAACATTGAAAGATTAGGAATACCAATATCATGGCCAAAAGCGAAGCTACGTCGATCTGTATCAGGTGTCGCAGTTACTTCGGGCGCAGTCTGAGAAACTACTTGAGAATAAATTCTAGCATGATCACGTTCATCCATGGTTGGATGAGGTGAATGATAAGTATATTGATTTTCTTGAGAAAGTCTTGGTGAGTTAAACTCAATTGTAAAAGAATCATTTACAGCACGTGTGTGTTCTGCAGCTTCAGCTTCTTGTGAAGGGTTAGTATATGGTGGGCTTTGGATTGAAGGAGAGGATCTAGGACCTAAAGTATAGACTCTAGGTGTATTAGAATTAGATCTCAAGGCTTGAACTCGATTGTTTCTAAAAGCAGAACTCTGTTTGACCGATGAGTGATGAGAGTTAAGGTTTGAACGAGTGTGCAAAGATTGATTTGAACTAGAGTTTTTTGGATGAACTCTATGTACTCGAGGTGTGGAAATTGGTGAAGCAAATAAAGGATGATGCTCCTGTGCAAATGAAGAATTGGGAAAGTGAATTTTAGCTCTTAACTCTTCATAAGATTCACGGTGATCGTAGCCTTTCAAAAGATTAATTGACATTATTCTCTCATTAGGTCTTCTGGGATATACATCAAGATTGGCATCTTTGCTAAAGCGTTCAATATGTAAAGGATTTTTAAGGTAGGTAGATTCCTAGAAAAATAAATAAAATGGTTAAAATTAAATTATCTATATCCAGATTTATATATATAATTACAAGGGGAGAGATTCCAAACTCGTTTCCATTGAATTCATGTGTGGTTTGAGATAAAGTATTGGATTTTTTGTGAGCAGAATCGGAAGCTCTAGGACTAGCGCCACGTTTTATATTTTTCGGGCTTGATGTAGAAATGTTATTAATAGTCGGTGAAATTGGGGAGAGTGAGTTAATTTCTAGCTCTCTAATTTGATCCTCCAAGACTTTTTGAGGCTCGGCGTTATTTTGAAGACCCAATTGGCAGAAGTATTTAGCTTTATCAAATCTAAATAATATTAGCTGTTATTTCGCTGAGGTTTTTGTAATAAGATACTTACTGTCCTTCTTTTTTACAACAATTTGAAATTTTGAGATACAAACTACTCCAATGCTTACAAACACCAAGCTTCATCATTTTGTTGAAAATATTTTCATATTCTTGGTCTAAAGAAGGGTCCCTAAGCCATATTTCAAGTAGTCGATAGTCATTTATATATCTAGGGGATCGACTTAATTTTTCAGTTACTGCTTTTCTGATATCGTTAAAGTTAGGGTGAGTTTCGGGCTTAGTAGGATATTTTTCTAAAATTCGGCAAAATTCTGTATAAATGGTCTGGAGAACATCTGGGTCATTTTCATCTTTTAAGACAGAATCAATCCAACCAGGTTTAGTTGAATTTGATGATTTATTATCATGCATACGAGTTGTTCTGCGGGTGTTTTGAGATTCGATAAGTGAGTATTGATTTTCTTTATCAATATTGGGATCAATTCTGTTTATTCGTGACATGAATGAAATGATATCCTGTTAATTTTCTAAATTCAGTCAGGATGAAAAATAACATTAAATAAGGTAAATTTGTAATTATGGGAATATATTTTTTGAAATCGTCACACTTAATTTATTTGTTTTTAACTGAATTTTGTTCTTTATCAACTAAATCATTGTCAATTATGCTAATTTTGATAATAAAATATTGTAATTAGACAAAAAGTCACTTCACCATTTATAGTTCTACATAGATTTATGCTGAAGATTATAAATTGAATGTTTTGAAACATTTAATAGCAATAGGTGAAAGTAACAAAAAAGTTTATGATTAATTATATCTTTCAATTTATAATTGATTTAATTTCAACAAGAATAAAATAAAAATTATTGTTATAATATAAATTGCAAATTATATATATCTATTCTCTGCGCTTAACCATTTTACATGATATAATGTTTATATTATAATGTACAATATATAATCTCAAATAATATTTTTACTTAAATAATCCCGACATATATCTTGATTAAAGTAAAATTATATTCCAGATTTTTCGTACAAAATTACAAGAATTATATAATTTAAATTTTTCTAATATAATTAGCTTTGAAGATGATATTGTATATATATATATATATATATATAATTACAATCTAATAATTGGCAATATTTTAATAATATAATAATCGAAAAATTTTTGATACTTGGGCCCACAATATTTTAGGTTGATTAATGATTAGATTTAGATACTTAATAATTTAAAATAAAAATTATCTTATTGCATATAATCTACCATTTAAGTTATATATATTTCGTTTGTATAAACGGTCACATTTTTCATATTAATATACAATAAATCAATAGCTTAGAAAAAAATCGATCAGTTTATAATATATATTTATCTGGTTTGTGGACGTTATATAATAATTTTGCACTATGCTCTTTTTATATTTCCATTTAATTATTGAAACAAATTCATAATTTTGAGGAAAATTTTATTTTTGAATGCAGCTTAAAAATTTGTGAAATTAGATTTTATAATTGTAGTTTTAGCTACAAAATGATAAATTATTCATATTCAATATAACATTCAATGGATTAAGTACATTAAAATTTTAATCTAACTAGATGAATAATACAAGCACACAGCTGAAAAGAAACTTAATTTTTTTAGATGAATATAACATAAGATTTTAAATAAGATAAATCAATATAGCATCAATTTAATAATATAATCATGAGTTTAAATAATTCAATAAATATATATAAAATTGATGCCATTTATTTTAATTTTGACAAGTTCTAATATAATAAAAATATCTATGTATACCTTATATAGATATTATGACGGGAAGATAATTGTTATTTTATAAACATGTTTTGAAATAAAAGAACTCTAGAGTATATTCAAAATATTCCTTATATTATCTGACCAATATTGTGATATTTAAAAAATATATAAATATTTAAAGACTTATGATGGTGCCAAGTTGTACTGACTGTAACTTGAAAAATTCAATAATAAGTGATAAACCAATATGATATTAGTTATAAATTGAGGATAATAATTACAAGTCATAAAATTAAAATAATAAATAAAGATTAACTCCAAATAAGTTATAAAGATAAGAACATAGATAAAAATTTAAAAGTTTGTTATATTAATTTGATATATATATATATATATATAACTAGATTAAGTGGCAGCAAACCTCTATCTCGAAAGAAATTCAACTAAAATAATAAGCATATTAGATACATAGTTGGTAATATACAAATTAATGGAAAAAATAGATTTTAAATAGCGAAAAAAAATCAAGTATTGATAATTGATTGAAAAAGATTTAATTGAAAGATCAAGTGTTCATTTTTACTGAGATTTTTCGATGCTTAAAAGGTAGGCTTCGAGGTCAAATTTGGGGTCTTCGGGATCGGAAATGACTATTATTAAAATATTTTAGTTAAAAAATAAATAAAAATATAATTAAATCTTACCATCATTAGATTTGCTTTGAATGACTTTAGTAGCAGCATAAGCAGCCTTAGCTTGCTTAATTAATTCTTCTCTACGCTTGAATTCATTTTGAGCCTTGAGGTCAGCTTCTAATTTGACAAGTTTATTATGACGGGTGAAACCGTATACAACACCAAAGCCTAATGCGCCCCATCTCAAAAACTACAAATGCAAGTAATTTCATCAGCACGTATCATTTCACATAACTATTATTAACTTACGCTAACTAAAGGAGTAGTAGACATTTTTTAAAGTAATTAATTTAATAAATAATTGACTTTTTTATTAAATGATTAATGTATAATGTGATCAATTTTAAATTTCTTTATATTAAATTTTGATATATATTGATTATGGGACAATAATTTAGATTTTCATTGATTTGTTGGAAGAATTTGTTTAGATTTAAATTGATTTAAATAGTATTCCCATCTATCATTGATATTTCATTATTGTTTAGTATATATATTAATAACACATAATTATTTTATCCACTTGAATTTTTATACAATATTTAAATCAATTTTTATTAAACTGATCAGATATAAAAGAGTTTTCTTATCTTACTAATATTATATTAAATTCTATTCTTAATACAAAAAAATTTCAAATCTCAGTAGTTAGCTACATAATATCATATTATGAAATTGGAAAGAGAATTTTATCATATTTGTATGTTGTAATTCAAAATACAAAATATGCATTTAATATAAAGGTATTAATTATATGAGAATTTCAATTAATTTCTTAAGTTGCAATAATAAATATACTGCTAATTTTCAAATATGACAAAAAAAAATTCGAATGAACAACCTTTGTATAATTAAACAGTATCTTTCTAATTAAATATTCAAGAGTTACAAGAATAATAGAGTTTTATTAATAACATATCTAATTATACTTTTAACATTAAAATCATTTTATTATCTAGTTGATAAAATATGATGGTAGCTGAGATAATAGTAATAACATGATAAAGATGAATTAAATTTTAATAGAAACTAAAGCTTCTTTATAATGTATTGAAGCTATATATAATTGATATTTTATTATCAAATATCCAACTTATCAATCAAGTTTATATTCTTTAAGAAAATTATTAAGAATAGTGCTCATTCTAGTTATAAAGCGTATTAATTTTGATTAACAAATATTAATTGTAACTTGATTTCGAAATCATTGGAAAATACAGATATATTAGGTTAATATGGATTATTATTTGAAAAATCAATACATGCAGTTTCTATTTAAAAAACCACACTATTGTCAATCCCATAATTTTTAATGATCGATTACTAGTATTTAGTTCTTCTAAAGAAAATTTATTACATATACATTAATAGAATAATATAGATAATTAAAATATCTTCACTCATAATCAATTTCAACATATTTTTTTATAGTTAAATTATTTAATAGATTTTTTTACATCATCATATTTTATCATTTCATCATTTTAATATTAACAAAATTTTGAATATGACAGAAGAAAATCAATCTAAAGTAGTTGTTCAAAATGGAACTCAAGATAATAAAAAATCCAAAATTGAGTTAATCAAAGCTCCCAAAAACTCTAGGTTATTTCAACCTTTTAAAGCTTTGGGCTATATCTGTAATGAAGTCCCTATCTGTGTTCAAAATAGAGGTCAATCCTTTTTTATTACAAGTTCAATTGGAAACCACTTCCATTTATATGATGTAAACCTTATATTGTTTTTTATTTAAGTATATTATTTTTAACTTTTTTGATTTTTTAGACACAAAAATTAAACCTTATTTTGGTTAGTAGCCCTACTCCTCAAAGAATTACCTCTTTAACAGTTTCAGGCGATATCACGCTTGCAGGTTGTGGTTCTTCTATTTTAATTTTCCGCAGACAAAAATTGGTTTCTGAAATCACTACTACCACCAATAGCACCTTCTTCCAAATGGAAACTTTGGGGGATAATTTATTGGCTATGACTGAATCTGGTGTTTTCCAATACTACCAATTTAAAACTCAAGAGCTTTACACTCAAATTGAATTCCCTACTGACAAGTTCCATCCTACTGTATTCCTCCACCCTTCCACATATTTGAATAAAATCCTCTTTGGTTCTCAACAGGGCACAATGCAGCTCTGGAATATTAAGCACCGCAAACTAATCCATGAATTCAAAAGCTTTGGAAGTCCTATCACCTGCATAGTTCAGAGTCCTGTCGTCGATATTGTTGGTATTGGCCTTTTAGATGGCACCATTCTTTTATTCAACATTCGTACAGATGAAAAGTTATTCAGCTTCCAACAAGTTGGCAAAGTTACCTCTTTGAGCTTCCGTACTGATGGAGAATCCCACTTAGCTTCTTCTAATTTAGATGGTGTCATTTATATCTGGGACCTTGACAAGAGCAGACTTTTCCACACTATCAAGGATGCTCACAGAAGCTCGGTTGTTTCATTGGTATATTTGACCAACCAACCTGTATTAATATCCAGTGGTGAAGATAACTCTCTCATACAATGGATCTTCGACACACACGAAGGTTTCCCAAGAGTTTTGAGAAGTCGAAGTGGTCACTTCCAACCTCCCACTCAAATCCAGCACTATGACCAAGATGGTCATTTCATTCTTAGTGCTTCAAGAGATTTATCTCTCAGAGTTTTTTCAGCCTTTAAAGACGCTCAGAATTTCGAGCTTTCTCAAGGAAATTTAAGTAAAAAATCCAAGCGTACCAATATTGATGTCGATGAGTTAAGACTACCTCCTATCCGTCAATTGGTAGCTAACAAGAATAAAGAAAAGGACTGGGACAACGCTTTAACTATTCATCAAGGTGAAAGAGGAGTAAGAACTTGGAATGTTTTGAATAAGAAATTAGGTAAGCATATCCTCACCCCTCCCAACAATGAAACACCTCAAGTTATCGCTATCACACATTGCGGTCACTTTGGTGCCATTGGTACAGACAAAGGAAATGTCCATTTGTATAATTTACAAAGTGGTGCTTTGAGAAAAACATTTAAGCCAAGCGATGAGGAATCTGGTAAGGGTGTCAGTGGAATTGCCATTGAAGCCACCAATCGTCATGTGATTGTAAGTTACTTAAACGGCACTGTATCAGTATTTGACTTCACAAAATGTACTTTAATCAGCACCCTCAAGGTTGAATCCTCCATTACCTCTTTGATCCATCATCCTGATAGTAATCTTGTTGGATTGGCTCTCTCTAATCATACTATCTGCATCGTTGACTTTGAAACAAATAAAGTTGTCAGACAGTTCAAGGGGCATAAGAGCCGTATTACCGATCTATGCTTCGCTCCAGACTGCAGATGGGTGGTCAGTGCTTCTTACGACGGCAGTATCCGAGTCTGGGATTTACCTTCTGGTCACATGATTGATGTTTTCAAAACGGATAGTATTCCTACTGCTATTTCTTTCTCTCCCAACGGTGAATTCTTAGCTACCTCACATGCAGATCACTTGGGTGTTTTCCTCTGGAATAATCGCTCTCTCTACCAAGAAGTCTCTCTTCGCAAGTTGAATGACAATGACATCATTGATTTGAGCTTACCTACGACAGATTTGACATTGCTTGAGGAAGACAATTTCGAAGAGAAGACTCAGGAGAGCTTACTCCAGACTCTTTCCAACTTTGATAATCCTCAGCTTGAAGAGAACTTGATTACCTTAAGTAGAACTGCTTGGGCTAAATGGCACAAATTGCTCAATTTGGAAACCATCAAAAAGCGCAATCAACCTAAGACTGCTCCCAAGGCTCCTGAACGCGCTCCTTTCTTCCTTGCATTGACTCAAGGCGTCAATCCTCAGTTCGTTAAGACCAACGATCAAAATGACTCCACAGAAGCTGAAAACAGCGTGTCTGAATCCAGATTAATGAATATGAATGTATTGGACATTGAATCCGAGCTCATTCAAACCATGAAATCATCCCTCGTCACCCAAGATTTTCAACCTCTCTTAAAACTCATGGAAAGCTTATCACCACCCCAAATCGATGTTGAAATCCGCATGCTACGACCAGTGAACAATCTTGAGCAACATCAAATCTATCTCGACAGTCTGTTAGCTCTTCTTCAGCAGTTGAAAGCTTTTGAAGTGGTTCAAGCTTATCTCCAAGTGTATCTCAAAGTGCATTCCGATCTCGTATTAGAAAATCCCGACGTCTTCGAAGGCAGATTGAAGAGTTTGAGCACTCAACAAGGAGAAGTTTGGGGTAGATTAGAACAATTGTTCCATAAGAATTTAGCAGTGATTCAACATATTAAACTTAATTAAAATGATTATATACAGTTTACAATAGATTGATTTGAATAAAGCATTAAGTATTAATATAATATTAAATTTATTATTAGATTTATTTCAATTATTATTAATTTAGTATTATATTTTGGATTATTTAAAAAGTTTTAATATGTAATATAGTATGGTATACACTAGGCTATATATGCATTTAATTTTTTCTAATTTTATATCTAATTTTTACTATTACTTTATAATTTAAATAATAGGAATTTTTTATGATTGAAAAAAATAAACATTTTAATATATAAAAAGTAAAAATAAATATATATTATAAAATTAATAGTTTCTTTTATTTCTAATAACTTTTTGCTGTACTTTTAACAAAGTTTTAATACTTAAAAAATAATTCTTTTTATTAAAGACTAAAATTTGATGTTTTATAAACCAATTAAATTTTCTTGTAGAAATTTTCTTTCTTATTAGTTTTTTAATTACCTAAAACAATTATAATTACATAAGTTATAATCTAAAGAATATATTAGATATAATAGTTTTTTTTAGTTATTTTTAATTAGAAAATTATTTACAAACTTTAATTTTATATATTTTATAATTATTATATAAAATAATAAGTTTTTTTAAATTATTTTAAAAATATTAATTAAAAATACTTTTATTTAAAAAAACAATATAAAGTTTATTATTAATTAATTTTCTTTTAAAAACTAAATAAAAATAATATATGCTATTATAATTTATTATAATAATTAATATTCACTTATTAATAAAGTATTTATTTAAAAGAATTTATAAAAAAAGTTAATTTAATTTAATATCTTGATTTATGTTTTAATAAAAGATTATACAAAAGAATTTAAGATTCATTAATTATAATAATTTACTATAAAAGTTTTAATTTTTAGTTATACTTTAATAAATTTTATTTAACAATAACTACTTTAACTTTTTTTAAGCTTTAATTAAATTATAAGGTATTTATTTTAAATTTTCATTAATTAATTCTAATTTAAACTTTAATATATATAAAATACTTGTATAACTAATATTAAAGTGTTTAGATAATTCTTTAATTAAAATAAAAAGGTATTTTTAATATATTTTTTTATTTTATTAATAATTAAAAAAATAATAATTAAAATTAATTTTTTAAATTTTAATAAGTTTTAAATAATTATTTTTTTAACTATAAAATAACTTACCAAACAATAAATTGTTGATTTAAATAATGTTTTATTACTAAAAGTTATTTGTAAATTTTAAACAATTTTAAAGGGTTTATAGTTTAGTTTTATCAATACTAAAATAAAAAACTTTTGATGGTTACTATTTAGTTTAAGCATAATTAAATTAAACTACCAATTTTAAAAGATTATCATATATATATATATATATAATTTAAAAATATATAATTTCTTATTTACTTTATATATATATATTTATTTAAAACTAATAATATGTTTGAAAAATCAGATATTAAAAAATTTCCCATTTCTTTAATTTTATAGTAATAGAATTATTATTTTTAACTTTAATTCAACTTGTAGATTATAATTTACTAAAATAATTCAATATAATAATTTATTAAAAATATCAGATATTTTACAAATAATATTTAAATTTAATTTACAATAAGCTGACAAAGATTGATAACATTAATATATAGTATTATTAATAACTTATATTTGCAATAGCATGAATCTGGATATTAGCATTTGATTGATTAATATTTGTTTATCAACATAACCAATTCAAATCTAGGAGGCATGTGAATTTACTATTTTTGTTAATAGTAAAATTTTCAAGAAACGAGTCATTCATATTCAAAACTCAACGTGTCAGTATTAATGGTGTCAAATGTGCAGTCCAAGTATATTATAAAAGCTTAGCGTCTTTGGATTATGTATAAAAGTCCATATTTTAGTAATAATCCTAAAATAATCACCATGGAAACAGATCGTTTATTAGTTCAAACTTCTGAGTGTGCTTCAAATACTCGCTATAACATTGAAGCGAGTACTCTATCTCGAAGAAGAGCTCTTGATGAAATCAATAATGCCAAATTCGGCTGGTTTCATATCAAAGGCTGCTTAGTTGCTGGCATTGGATTTTTCACCGATGCCTATGATATCTTCATCATTGGGTTAGCAGTTCAAATGATCTCAATTGTATACTTCAACAGTAAGATTCCTTCTAAAATAGACTTAGCATTGAAGGTAGCCACTCCTGCAGGTACATTTTTGGGTCAGTTAGTGTTTGGCTATCTTGCTGATCGTGTTGGTCGTAAGAGAATGTATGGAATTGAGTTAATTATTATTATAGTGAGTACGTTGGGACAGTGCCTTAGCTGGTTTGATAATCCTCTGCATTTGGTATTTAGCATAGTTGCTTGGAGAACTCTCATGGGTATTGGCATAGGAGGCGATTATCCTTTATCGGCAGTAATTACTTCAGAATTTGCAAATACCAAGAATCGAGGGGCAATGATGGCAGCTGTATTTTCAATGCAAGGCTTTGGAATTCTGATTGCTTCATTGGTAAGTATGAGTGTTTTATCGATTTATAAGGAGCAAATAATTGAAGATCCTCAAGCATTGGATCATGTATGGAGGACTGTTATTGGAGTCGGAATTATCCCAGCATGTATAGCGCTTTACTCTAGACTCACTATCCCAGAAACTCCTAGATATACAATGGATATTGATAGCAATTTGCGCAAAGCTGCTGAAGATATTGCGCAAGCACTTGATTTGCATCATGATGAAGACCTATTATCACCTACTGCTTCCACTCATTTTGAAGCTGTGCCTAAAGCTTCAGTATCTGACTTTTTCCAATATTTTTCAAATTGGGACAATCTTAAAGTATTGATTGGATGTGCAGTGTCTTGGTTTGCTCTTGATGTAGCTTTTTATGGCATTCATTTGAATAATCCAATTATATTAAAAGCAATTGGATATTCAGATAACTCTACTCCTTTTAGCTCCATTTGGTCCGCTTCAGTGGGTGCAATCATTATTGCTATGCTCGGTACTGTACCAGGATACTGGGTAACAGTGTTTACAATTGACACTTTGGGACGCAAAACCATTCAAATTATTGGATTTGTTCATTTAACTATATTATTCATGATATTAGGCTTTTATTTCGACCATATTCGTAATTATTCCATCTATCTATTCATTGGTATCTACACCCTAGCCAATTTCTTCACAAATTTTGGTCCAAATACCACCACTTTTATTATTCCAGGGGAAGTATTCCCAACTCGTTACCGCTCGACAGGCCATGGCATTTCTGCAGCATCAGGTAAATTAGGAGCAATCATCGCACAATTAGCTATTTTCCAACTTCAACAAAGCGGTAACCACGATGCTTTCATCCCTTCATTACTCAAGATATTCGCACTATTTATGTTAATTGGGCTACTTGTTACTTTGCTTTTACCCGAAACCAAAGGCAAGTCATTAGAAGAATTATCCAATGAAAGCCATTATGGATATTTTTAAAAATTGAACCAAAAAATTTATTGTTAATAAATAAATCAAATTTAAATATATTTTTTAAAGATTCCAAATATAATATAAAAAGTGTAGAATGATCATTATGCATACTATTTGAAATTAATAATCCTATTTAAAATTGTTCAAGTTAGCAGATCTGGGAATATTAGTGATGTGTTGGAACATCTAAGCCATAATGATCTGGAGTAAGTTGCTAACGACCAGTTGCACAAGTGTCGACTCGAAAGGTTGTTAAAGAATAGGTATTAATGCTAAGTTATGTATTATTTTAACCAGGATTCATGGTATGGATAGTTTATTAGGAATTAATGGTAGGTGATAGGAAGTAGAATAATGCTTGTTCATATGTCTGTGGTAGGATCAGCTTTTATGTTCAATATTATTAGAGCAGGATGGTAGTCGCAGGTTCTAGTTTAATTGTTAGGGAAGAATTATGAATCTTCCGTACTTGCTAAGGGAGTTTGGGTGTGAATTGGGGAAGATTGATTAATATTCACGGATTGTAACAAAAATTAATGTTATGGATTGTGATATATTATTTATAGATAAGCTGATATAGTTAAAAAAATTCTTACAATTTACTATATTTCAAAAGTTTATTATGTTTACTATTCATATAATCCAAAATATTTTAGACTAATGGATAGTTAATATATACTATATATTACAAATAGAAATAATTCGCAATTTATTTTATATAAGAGTATATTAAAATATTTGGAATTTTATCATAAAACAGTTATTTATATATTTATTTTAGCCTTGTTGAATAAATTTTTAAAAACAGAATCCAGATTCATGTGTTAAATTGATTTATAAAATTTAAATAATGAATAGTATGTATAAATTTTAAAAATTAAACATATTAAACAATTATTTTAATAATTTGAGTGAAAATTGTAATTTTTGTTTGTTATTTTGTTTCATTCTGAATATCTATTAAATCTTGGTATAAAATATATCGATTTAATCAATTTATAATAATTTTTTTCACAAGCTATTTAATTGATTAAAAAATTTGTTAATTTAGCTGCTGTTTTTTGTGAAAACGCATTTATATTGAAAAATTGTTATTTTGAGCGAGTAATTTTATTTTGATTGAAATTATATTTGATACTAATTTATTATATTTAATTAAATAAAATCAAAAGAATATTATATCTCATTACAAATTTATCAGATAAAAGTAATATTGTTTAACTTGATCTGGATTAGAAATATTTTAGCTATTTTTTAGAAAAAAGATATTTCACTAAATCATATTAGGGCAATTTGATTGAAAAATATGTAATGAATTTTTATCCGGTTTATGATTGTTAATCGATCAGCTAGACTGACGAGGGTTAGAGTGGTCACATCGACCATGCCAGGGGCCGAGAAAGCCTCAAGGACCGCCCGGACTAAGCGAAGTGCATATACAACTAGCTGAGTGGCTAGTATTGTGCGAAGAGATGGAGTGTATGCCGCTGCTTTGGGGTCCAGAGTGATAGGAAGGTCAGAAGTCATGACGGCCAAAACAGATACTGGCAAGTATTATATTAGGCTTGGAACCGAATTTTATTATCTTAATTATAGGTTAGCAGCCGAGCCAGTAAGCTAAGCTTGGTCTAGGGAAAGTTCCAACAACAGCATGATTATAAAACCATGTTCTCTTATCGAGAGCCCGTGGTTACACAACTGCAGACGCCACCATGCTTCCTTCAATGCTGGTCCTATGGTGGGTATGGCTCCCTATCTATCTCTTTAACCTGCTTTGGCGACGAATCATCGTCATTACGAGATTATCTAACGGACGATCCAGTCAAAAATCCTGATAATAATCAATAAATAATAACAATTTAGACAATTTTATGTGAGGCATACGAGTCAAAACATTCCATTATATACATTAGTAAACTTGATTATAATAATTAAAAATTTCATTTTCAAATTTGAGTTAATTCAAATATCATTATTCTTTATATCCATTAACACCACATTAATTAAATTTCATAATATCATTTATTTTAGATTTTCTGTTTAACTTTTAATAATCAAAAATTATTTCAAATTATTACTACAGAAATTAAAGAATAGCAAAAAATAAATAATATATAGTCAATACTCTTTTTCAATATCAATACATTTTTAACATATATTTGGTATACTTTTAATATTTACAAAATAGCTTTTCTGTTAATAACTGAAATTTAATAAATAACAAACTAATTAAATTTATTTAAAGAAATTTTTTCTTATAAGCATTTTTTTAATTAATCAAAATAACTATAATTACTTATGCTATAATCTAGTGAATATATTTATTATAATAGTTTATTTGAATATTTTCAAAAAATCTTTTAAAGCTTAAACTTTATATACAAAATAATTATTATTAAATTAATTGATATTTTTAATTTATAATAAAAATATTAATTAAAAATATTCTTAATTATAAAATATTTAACTTATTATTGGTTAATTTATTTTTATAAATTAAGTAATAAAATTATATATTATTATTAAATTTTAGAATTATAAATTTGTTTGCTTAAATAATTTAATATCAAAATTTTTATTTTTAACTATATTTTAATTAATTTTATTTAATTATAAATATAATTTTTTTAAAAATAATTATATAATAAAAAAATCAAAATTCAAAAAATTTATTTTTTTTAATATTAATTTTTTTAACATTAATAATTAATTAAATTTATAAATTAATTAAAAAATTATAAATAAATAATAAATAAAATTCTTAACAAAAATTATAAATTATTCAATATAAAAATATTAAAATATTATAAAATTATTTTTTTTCAAATAATTCATATATAAATAAGAATATATCTAATAATAAAATTTATATTAATATTTATATTTAAAATTTAGAAAATTTTAGTTTATCATATAATTTTAATAAATTTCAACTTAACCAATTTATTTAATAAAAATTAATAGAGTAATTTTATATAATAAAGTAATAAAATATAACTCAATATAGATATTATATTATAGTCTTAAGTTTTATTATAAAAACATTGAAAATACTCTATTTTAATATCAGAGTGATAATGAGTAAACATGTATTTATACTCTATTAAAAAAATCTAATAGATTTTTATATATATTTTAGCTTCAAATTAAATAATTATAATTTAACATTCTCAAAAACAAGATCTGAGGCTGAATCAATTAAATTTGAAAATGTTGTGAAATTTAATTTAAATGCTTTTAAATAATAAAAGCAGAATAATTTAGTTCTTTAGTAAACATATTGTATATCATAAAACATATTCAATTTAATAAAATCAAATAACTTATAATATTTGGTTACTTGGAAACACTCCTCAAACACTAGTTTTTTGTTAAAGGATTGAATTATACTAAATTAACACAATGTATTATGATTATGGTCTATTATTATTATTATTATTATTATTATTATTAACGTTATTTTACTTGATTTATCTAAGTGAGTTTTCATTTGATAATATTAATCTTTATGTATTACAAAGATTAAGGGATTTGATTGGCCCAAATATTGGAATGAATCAATCATATCTACCCAAAATTCAAATTGATTATTTTGAGTGATACAAAAGAATTCAGGAGAGTGTATGAGGTTCAAGTTTTCTCATGCCAATCAATGCCTTTAAATTTTTTGTAAGAATAAATTTGGAGTGGCATATAAATAGAGGCGATTAAATGGAAATTATCTGTTAATAGTCAAAATGACTTCGAAAAATATCCATCTAAAATATACTTCGTTTAGGTTTACTGCCCTTACTTTCAAAGGAACTGTATTAAAACACGCGTTACCTAAAGCTGTCTTCTTTACTCTCTGGGCCACTCTTATTGTATGTATTAGTAAGCTAGTTCCTAATGCTAATTTAGGTGTTAGCAATTCTCTAATTGCAGTTCTTGGTGGATTCATTTCTCTGCTATTAGTATTCAGAACAAATACTGCTTATGATAGATATTGGGAAGGTAGAAGACTTTGGTCCACGATGACCACTGCTATTAGAACTATGGCTCGTTGTATTTGGGTTAATACTTCGGAAAAAGATCAAAACGATCTCATGATGAAGAGGGTAATTATTGATTTATTAGGTGGTTATGCTTTTGCCGTCAAACATTATTTGAGAGAGGAGTACGGTCTTGATTATGATGACATGAAATGCATTAAGCGTCATATTCCCAATATTCACGCTCCTAGTTCGATTACTCCCAATGTTGTGGATTTACCCTACGCTCGCCCTAGTTTAGATTTGAAAGCGGTAACGATTGATCACGATCCCAATAACACTCCTAATAATATTCCTATCGCACTTACTTACAATATTTCTGCATATATTGCCCACCAAGCCGCACATAGTACCATCACTCCCCCAACCCAAACTCTCTTATTGAATTCCCTTAATACTTTAACGGATTGTCTTACGGGTTTTGAGAGAATTTTGCGTACACCTATCCCTATCGCCTATTCTGTCCACTTAAGTCAAAGTTTGTGGATCTTTTCTTTAGCCATTCCCTTCCAACTTATTTCAATGCTTGGTCCTAGCACTAATGTCGCATGGGCTGCTATTCCATTCACTACCATCTGTACTTTTATCTTGTTTGGTATATTGAATATTGGTGAAGAAATTGAAAATCCTTTTGGCTATGATGAGAATGATTTACCTCTTGATGATTATTGTTATACTCTTCGTCAAGAATTAATTGCCAGTACTTATTTACCTGTCAAATACGAGGATTGTTTTGCCCAAATTCAATTATCACCTCATCCTCCTCACGTCCCTGGTGCCGTTTTTTAATTTATTCCCAATAATTTAAAATATATAATTTAATATATAATGAAATATTTGTTGCTAGCAGCAAAAGGATCAATAAAATCCTTTTTATATTAACATAGTTTATTTAGTTTATCAAGGTTTTGAAATATATTAGTAGTATGATTACTCATTTGAGTTAATTTTTAATTCTATGTTATTAATAATTGTCCAGTGATTATATTATTAATATATTAATGTATTAATATTGACATATATGATACAATATTCAAGTCAAAATTCAGAATTTGGTATTACATCATTTTTTAAGTTATATCAAGTTTCTATACAATACAATTTAAATTTCAATCTGAAGTTTTATTCAATTTAAAATTTTTAATTTTTAATTTCTCTCAATTATTATTATAGAAAATAAATTTTAAAGATAAAAAAATAATTCAAACTGAATAATTTATAATTCAACTAGTAAGAATTGTCAAAATAAAAATAAATAAATATTTTGATTTATTATACAGTCAAGAATAATTTGGTAATTTGATATATTCCTTTTCATAGTTATTATTCATTTAATAATGAGGCTTCTGGTTATTAATGAAAAAGATGAAAAGGTAAATTTTGCATGTTTTAACAATTTTTTATATTACTTGGCTGAATAAATGCAGAGAACAAATAAAATTATTTCATATTAATTGTTAGTAGTATATGATTCTAGATCTCAAAGATAATTAATTGAGCAAAAAATACATTATCCATTATTTTCCATCCTTAACTCTATTATTTATATAGTGCATAAAATAATAATAGTATTGATTTGAATTTCACTTGATTATAAAACAAGTTAGTCGAATTGTTTAACTCGAGGATTGTATTAAAATATTTAACAAATTTATTAAATGACCATTGATTAATTTTCTATCACAATTTATAGTTAATATCATAATTACCGCTCACTTTTATTAATGGTTGGAACTCATTCTAAATATTTCACTATTCTCCCAGTAATTTCACTGTAATAAATATTATGTCATTATGATAAAATTATATTGGAATAATATATATATGAATAAATACCTCGAAAAAATTAAATCAGTATAATTTTTGCTGCGTAAAATATTTCAAGCTTTGTTTAAAGTAACTAAGAATATCACACATTCATTA
This sequence comes from Conidiobolus incongruus B7586, assembly GCA_000697335.1. Lineage (NCBI taxonomy): Eukaryota > Fungi > Entomophthoromycota > Entomophthoromycetes > Entomophthorales > Conidiobolaceae > Conidiobolus > Conidiobolus incongruus. Next base: position 9,013 of record JNEM01015135.1, on the reverse strand, counting down.
TACTAACTATGTATTGTTTCAATTATTTATGAAAAAGATTAAAATATACCGATTGATTAATAAGAATAATAAATTTTTTGTCATAAAATATTATATTTATTTTATAGACTAATATATAGAAATTTTGGAACTTGATATAGTTCTTATTACTAAATATAATATATTTTGAATTGAAATATATCTTTTTCATAATATCATATTTTTTAACATATCAAATTTAAAAATATTTTTTTAAAACAAAATTTTATTATAGTTTAATTTTAATTGAAATTCATTAATATAATGAATAATTAATCAAATTATATTAAATTATATCAAATTACTATGATAATTGTGGAATTTAAATAATAATAAATAAATTATCAAAACTTGTAAATTGATTTTCAACTTTAATATCATTTATCATAATAAAATTGATTAAAAAGATGGATTATAGATGAGTTTTTGATAATTTTCATAATTTACTAAATATAATATATTAATACCATACAATCACCTTAAATACCAAAGAGTTATGTAATTTCTAATATATATATGAGAAAAATTAATTAATTTTAATCTCATTTTTTAAATATGTATAATTAAATGTTGATATAACTCAATTTAATCCAAGTTTAATATAATATTGATAAAACTGACTAAATATGGTAATATTATTAGTATTATATAATATAATTTTTAAGGTTGAGGAAATTCAGATGGTGGTATATTAGTAATAGGTAAATTCTGTATTATTAGTATAAAGCCCAATTGTACTCTATTTTACTCAAAAAATGCATATTATCTATATATTCAAACCAGATTTTATTTATTAAATTATATTATTTTAGAGAATATTACAATATATTTATGATTTAATATATTTTTAATAATATAATGACAATGGATTAGTGTTATAAAGTAATTATTTAAAATTACTCCACAAACTCAACTATCTTCGTGATAAAAATGAATAAATTGACTGGAAATTAACAGATAGATACAAGATAAAAAGCATTGGATATTAATTTTGTATTATGTTTATCAATAAACTAAATAATATAAGAATTATAACTATATATTGAACAATATAGCTGTATTATAAATTAATTTTTAGAGATTTATCAATTAAGTTTTTAATGTTAAAATTAAAATTTGATATTATCAAATATGTCAAATATGAAAAATTATATAGAGTCTTAATATTGATGATTAAAACTCTGTTATCTTGAAAGTTATTCATTCATATTAGTTTCAAACATATTTCAATATTCGATTAGAATATATTCCTTTGTTCCTATTGATTTATTAGAAAATAATTGAAGCACTTTTGAATAACTGTTTCTGATTGTATTTTTCATTCAATAAATTATACTTTTAACTTTATATACACTTTTAAGCTTTATATATAGTATAAAAATTTTATTAAGTATATTGATAATCTTTAATATATGTTAAGGATTAGTTTAGTTAAATTTATATTAATTCATATTTTCAAACTAAGTTAAAAATGAGAATTAAATCGATTATAATATATGTATATAATTCAATAATAATTTATAAAAATTATATATATTGTAATCTATTATTATTCAAATTATTGAAAATAATCTATAATACTAAGTTACAAGCTATTAAATTATATTCAAAATTATTCAATTTGAAAATTAAAATCTCAAGCCATTAAATTAAGCTATATTTTTGCATAAATTAATAGTTACTTGAATTAGAAAAATTATAATTATTTTAATGATAAATTTCAATTGGTTAAAATTATTAAAATTGTTATGTTACAAGAAAATTATGCATGATATTGTATAACTATGCTAATGTAATCATAATTTTAAATTATTTTACTTTTAATTTCATTTAAAATTTTTGAAACTTTGATTTAAAAGATAACAAAATTATAATATGACTTTAAATGCAGAGTTAAGTTATTACTGCAGATATGAACTATGAGTAACAAATACTTTTTCCTTTATTAAGTGTTAATTTTAATCTATTTTACCTGTTTATTTTAGGAGTTTTCATCAATTTAGTTTAATATTGTTATTATAACAAAAATTATAAATTTAATTATTAATAAACCAATTGAAATGAATTTTTTATTATCACTTGTAGACTGGTTAAAAAGATGAAGTAGAGTCTAGTTAACTAGTACAGAAATTTGAAGTATACTATGATTAATGAGCTAATAATGTGATTTATAATTTAACAAGATTAATTATTAATTATACAATATCCTGTCAGTTAATCTTTTTGAAAATTTTTTAATTAAATTTTATTAATATGTTAAAAGTTGATATTAATTATTAAATTAATAAAAATATATATTTTTTTTAAAAAATAATTTATATAATTTTATTTTAATATGAATTAAATATTCATTAAATATATTGGATAAAATTATAGTAAGATAATATATTTATAAACATGAAGATAATATTATTTAGTTAGATATAATACTTAAATATGGATGGCAATAGGGGATTAATGGATCTTCATTAACTCTGTTAATGACGTAAATTGTATAGGATTAGTAGCAAATTAGAGTTCTTCATTGGCTAATTCTTCAAGAGACTTGCCCTTTGTTTCGGGAATGAAGTAGGTGAACACTAAACCAATAAACATGAAGAGGGCGAAGATTTGGATAAGGTGTGGAACGAAAGCATCAGGACCACCAATATCCTTCATAGCGGAGAAACCGACTTGGGAGATGATGGCACCCAATTTACCGGAGGCGGCAGAAATACCGTGACCAGTGGATCTATAGCGAGTGGGGAAGACTTCACCAGGGACGATGAAGGTAGTAGTGTTGGGACCAAAGTTGGTGAAGAAGTTGGCAATGGTAAAGAGAATGATGAAGAGAGTAAGAGAGTAGTTTTTAATGGGGTCGAAACCGAAACCAAGAATGATGAATGCAATGGTCAAAGCGATAAAACCAATGTATTGAATTGTCTTACGACCAAGACGATCAATGGTGAAGACAGTGACCCAGTAACCGGGAACAGTGCCCAAAAGAGCAATGATAGCACCACCAACAGAAGCAGCCCAAACAGTATTAAAGGGAGAAGACTTGTCAGCGTAGCCAATGGCTTTAAGGATGGTGGGGTTGTTCAAGTTCAAACCATAGAAAGCAACATCAAGAGCAAACCAAGTGACTGAAGTACCTAATAAGACCTTGAGGTTTTCCCATTTACCGAAATGTTGGCAGAAATCAGCCCAGGTGGCCTTAGGAGCAACACCTTGGACAGGTTCATCAACATTCTTTTCATTGTTAATATCCAAGACGTTGTTGATATCTTTAGTGGCCTTGGCAACGTCATTTTCAATGTCCATAGTGTAGCGTGGAGTTTCAGGAATGGTAAGACGGAAGTAGACGGCAACAGCACCAGGGATGGTACCAATACCGATAATAATTCTCCAGGCGTAGTCAAGATAGTCAGTGTCAAGTTCAACATAAGATTTGAGAGCAGCAAGAGTTACAATACTGACAATAGAACCCAGCAAAATACCAACACCTTGCATAGCGAAGACAGCGGCCATCATAGCACCTCTGTTCTTAGTAGTGGCGAATTCAGAAGTAATAACAGCAGACAAAGGGTAATCACCACCAATACCAATACCCATAACCAATCTCAAGAAGATCAAAGAAGCAATCATATCAACACCTTTTCTGTTATGACCATAACCAACCAAACATTGACCAATAGTACAAACAATAATAATCATCAATTCAACACCATACATCCTCTTACGACCAACGCGATCAGCGAGCCAACCGAAGAGCAATTGGCCAATGAAAGTACCAACAGGGGTAGCGACTTTAAGACCCATATCATATGAAGAAGGAATTTTACCATTAAAGTACACAAGACTGATCATGGACACGGCGAGAGATATAACGAAGATATCATAGGCGTCAGTCAAGAAACCAACACCAGACACGATACAAGCCTTGATGTGGAACCATCCGAACTTGGCATTGTCAATTTCTTGTAAAGCTTGTTGACGACGAGCGTGAGCAGATTGTCCAACGTTAGGAGGGATGTCGTCCATAATAGCATCTACTTTATTTTCCATTATAAATATATGAAAGATTAAAAAATATTGCAATGATATCTACTGGATACACCCCACATTATTTATATGATCAGCATTACTCTATAATTCCTCACTTATTGTTTTGACATTTTGAGCACGTTGCTTATTCCTAGCATTTAATTTGCGATTATAAAAAGTTTAAATTAACGTGAATTGATGGATTAAAAAAGAAATTTATGTTTATATTCGTAATAAAATTCCCAAGCCCTTAGATTTTCTTATTCCAGATACTCTCTCTAATTTCTCCTAAATTAGCAATATCATCCTTGAGATTTGTAATAATTGAGTACTACAAAAATGCCCGGATTCGCTCCTAAAATTGTAATAAAAGTTGAAATTCCCGAAACTATACAAAATATAATTATTAATAAAATTTTAAAACAAAATATATTATTTAATATTTTAGAAAAATTTAGTTTGAATAGTAATAGATTATATAAACCTTTGACCTATATTATTTAAATATCTATTATATGCTCAATATTAATACACAGATACTAAATGATAAAATTAAATTTTTTACTAAGTTATTGTATTCAATATTTAGTTTAATGTTACATATTGTAACCAATCCAAATATAACCAAGCATATTTGTTGAGAATTAACTAATGATTGTTATAATGTAATAAAATAAAAAGTTATAATCTAGATTGTGACATAATAAAAGATATTTATAAAATAGATATAGCGCTTTTATATTGCCTATTTCTAATAAATTTTAATATTAATCAACTTAACCAACTTCGTTAAAAAAATTAACGAATTTGTAAAATAATTTTTACCTAATATAGATTGACTAATAAATTGATTACATAATTATAATCAGCAAAAAACTCAAATTATTTTAAAATTATATACCAATCTTCATAATATATATTATTCAATATAACCTTATACATGCTTATTACATCATTACTGTTAATCATTTTTATTAACTTCTTTATTATTATAAATTTTATAAAATTATCTATTTATCAAAATTAAAAATAAAATAAAAGTGATCAACATTTAATTTTATTAAAGAATAATAATAATAAATATAATCGGAATTAAATTTCGAATTTTAAAATAATTTCAGATAAAAATTAACTCACTGAAGATCATAATTATAATCCACACGAGTTGAAAAATGTAAAATGCGGGTAATTGAAATATTTTTAGTCACAATTATTTAATGAAAAATGCTAGAAGTGCAACGTGCTTAAAATTACTTAATTTATTTGTTTGTTTAAATGCTATTTAAACATGATCAAATCTTAACTAATGTGATACAATATTTTAAGTATCAAGGAATTTCTCATCAAAAATTTAATTTTATCCACACACAGTCATTTAAATAAATTTCATCATTTTAAAATATTTCTATGTTGAGATTGAGATTTAATACTATAGAAATCATATTTTTAATACAATTTTATAAAATGATGAATGTCATATATATATATATGTATAGATTTATTATAGTTATATTACTCCCTAATTTATATTCTCCTCAAATTTATTAACTAAAATCAATAATATATTAAATTTTATATGAATTTTATTTCAAAATTTTATTACCAAATATCAATACTTCAAATTTATTATCATTAAAATAAAAATCGTCGATTAATCAATAAATTTAAGAATAAGGATATATATACTTTTCACGTTTTGTTAAATATCAAATATAATTCTTAAAAAATGAGTGAAATTTGAATAGCTTAATTTTATATTGTGATAGTAGTTGGGAGAAAACTGGCTGACCGCAGCAAAGGAGGCCATCATCTGATAGTTTAATTAGCCAATCGTTGGAGAAATTTTAAATATGAAACAGTTGTCATTAGCTCTATCCTGCGTGCATTAAATCACCTTATCTATAACTTGATTACTCACATATATTTCAAATGGACATTGTTGAAGAATTAGGTGAATTGATTAGCTGAGAATTGTTAATATGTGAACTCATATTTTTTCAGATTTTGTCATATTGCAATCATCTTGGTAATTATTTATCAATATTCATATCACTCAAAGAAACCCAAAAAAATAACTTTGTACATAATAAAATACAGGTGTTGTGTTACTAGAGTCAAAAATTGCATCAAAGATTAACCCCACATTATTAAGGCTAAACTTTTTTAATTTAGTTTACCCCACAATTTACCATTACTCAAAATTTTAATAATAATATTACCCCAAATAATAATTAAATCAACTCAATTTATTAATTTTTTCATTTAATTTCAGTTGAATTTAAACTGGTTATTATTCACATTTCACCCAAATACTATCCCGAACTAGTTTAAATTCTTTTAATAACAAATACAGCGATATTAATCTAAAATTGTGCTATATTGTTGAATATACGCTCCAATACCTATTAAAGACTTTATTGCGTCAATATGAAATAAAAATTAATTCGTATATAGGTATTACTGGCACATTAATATCAAAACTAAGTTACAACAGAATTTTATTAATCAATATTCAAATTTCACATTTCATCAACCCCATAATTTGAAGAGATGTAACTCTGGCCACGTGTTTAAGTCCATAGTAATTATTCGTCTTATAATTTTATATGTTTATCATCAAATCAATATCTTAAAAATAAAAACAATGATTGAGAATTTTAGTGGTAGGAATAAATTGTTTAGTATCTGAAAGTAACTGACTTGATTTACTATTAATCATTATAACAAATATACTTTTGATTTCTTCAGTGTAAATTTAATAATAATAATAATAATAATAATAATAATAATAATAATTTTTAAAGGCACTAAAATATAAAATATTAATAAAATAACTACAAATATATATATAATAATAAAATATTATTGAATTTACTGACTATATTTGTCTGAGTAAAATCCTAAACTTATGAAAGCTACTTTAGCAATATTATTCATTTGACAAAAGAATAAGTAATACAATTTAGAAACTAGTAAATTTTATAAAACTTTCATATTTGAGCCCTTATAAAGTGTTAATAATGTTATAGTTAGTATAAAATTTAATGTGATGTTGATGAGTATAATTCCTTATATATCAATTTATTTCTATCATTAATATTTTAATTTCAATTTTGAAATTGATTTTAATTTGTGTAAAATACCTGAGTATAACAAATTGTTGGGATTTAATATATTGTGTATTTTTGAATAATCAAAACTAAGTATGATTATTAATATATAAGGTGGAGATATTTAAATATATATGAGTTAATAAAACTGTATCAATTGTAAATATTTCCAGAATAAAATTTTATAGGATTTTATTAAGTAATATTTATTCAATTATAAAAATTTAACAAATTTTATTTTTGATTATAATAAAAATATTTAGAAATATTAATTTGATCTTAAATTTTCATAAAATACATTTTTCTTTAATTTATTTTTACATTATAAAATTTATTTTTTTTATACCTATTTATTTATTTGATTAAATCTTTATATGGTAATCGTAAAAATGGTAGTATCAAAAAGACCTTTTTAACATTTTTAATATTATTTAAGAATTTGTATTTAATTAACCTCTAGCATTAAAATTCTTCGTTGATTATTAAAAGCATTATATGTTTGTTTATTGACAACCGTAATTGTGCGAGGAAATAAACTTTTAGAGCTTAAACGGGGAACCGCCAGTGGTAAACAATAGGTTGCCACAGAGTTAAGGGAAATTAATGGGTTCACCCAATGAGGTGAAATTGGCTTACTGTAAATTTGGTTCTCCGTGTAAAGTAGATATCTCACGCTCGTCACGACTCAACACTTTTGTGAAGTTTACAAGAAAAACCTAGAGACTAGATATTTTTGGAATGAAGATAAAAGAGATCTGTTTATTAGTCCATTTGTGATAATCTTATATCAGAGTTCAGGAAATGGGTGTTCTCCGATGTGACCTCTCGATTCAGTGTGGTAATCGCAGTTTCTTGAATGATTGGCAAGATTATTTCCGGTCATTTTATAATTTTATATAAAAAATTTATAATTATAGGCTGTTAAGACCATATATGTATAATGTTGGAGCAAGTAATGAGTAAAAGATGATAAAACAATATTTATAATCGCCAAAATATCATCTTAATTTGATATAATTCCTGAAAATCAGAATTATTTTAGCATACACTACATTATTAAATAAAATGCTCATTATTTGTATTTTGCTTTTTCCTCAAATTTAAATTGTTCAGATTTGGATACAATATATACTCTACTATTTATCAAATAAAAATATTATTTGGGATAATAACTATTACTAAATATATACTACTAGTGGAATAAAAATAATCATTGCTTTATAGCATGATAAAAAGCTTTGTTAATTATATTTTATATACTAAGAATAAAATTTTATATAATATCAAAAAGCTTTGTTAAGTTATGAATTAAATGGAAATATCAAGACAATATATATATATATATATATTAATCTCTGGTTCAGGGAGCTATAAAAAGTGTTCCCTTATAGTATTAAATATATAAAAAGCTATTATAACTGTTAGAATCTTATATATAAATCCAATCTTAATATTAAATAAAAATCCCAAAATCCTATAAATAAAAGAAAATACAAATATAAAAAGATAAAATATCTATATACAATCTTAAAAAAAGTAATGGGAGATTAAATCAATATTATCAGGTTTATTAAATATAAAAATATCTAATAACTTTTTATAATCTATTTAATAAAATTTATATCTGATAATAAATTTATATAAAGCTTATTATAAAATAATTATATTATTAATTAATAATGATTTTTTACTTAAAATATAATTTTTAATCAAATAAGGAATATATGCTAAATTCTAGAAAAATAGATCGATAATTATAAAATAATAAAAATTTAAAATAATTTTATATTTTTAAATAATATTATATAATTATTAAATAAAAGGAAATATATTGCAATAAGATAATAATTGGTAATTTT
>JNEM01015130.1:0-13283 GCA_000697335.1 Conidiobolus incongruus B7586 | reverse complement strand
TATTAATAAAAATTTTTAATATATTAATAAAATATTATATAAAATAATAACAAAAAAAGAAAAAAGATATAGTTATATACTGTTAAATATATTTTTTTATCTCAAAAACCTATAAATTTATAAATAATTATAATTAAATATTAAGGGTTAATATTTTTGTTAATAGTTTACTAAATATATTTAAATATAATTATTTATATCAAATAATATACTTTAATTATATATTATAATTTTAAGTAATTTAATATATACTATTGTTTTAGTTATTAATTAAAATATATATATTTTTGATTTTATAACTTATTTTAATAAGTTAATATTTAATAATTTATTTAATTAAAAAATTAACTTTTCAAAAATAGTTGTTTAATTTAACTATGCTTAAACCAAATAGTAATTATCAAAACTTTTGTATTTTTGTATTAATTAAACTTAATCATAAACTCTCTAAAATTATTTAAAGTTTATATATAGCTTTTAATAATAAAATATTATCTAAATTAACAATTTATGACTAGGTAGATTACTTTAAAGTTAAGAGAGAAACTATCTAAAACTTGTTAAAATCTAGAAAATTAACTTTAATTGTTACCTTTTTAATTATTAATAGTATGAAAAATATATTAAAAAATATCTTTTTATTTTAACTAGAAAATTATCTAAACACTTTAATAATAGTTTTATATATATTTTATATATATTAACATTTAAACTTAAATTAATAAATAAAAATATAAAATAAATATCTTATTATTTAATTAAAGCTTAAAAAACACTAGAGTAATTATTATTAAATAAAACTTACTAAAATATTACTAGAAGTTTAAACTTTTATAATAAATAATTATAATTGATGAATCTTAAATCTCTATATATAATCCTTTATTAAAACACAAATCAAAATGCAAAATTAAGTTAAATTAACCCTTTTTACAAATCCTTTTAAATAAGTATTTTATTAATAAACAAATATTAATTAATAAAATAGATTATAGTATTATATACTATTTTTATTTAATTCCTCAAAGAAAATCAACTAATAGTAAATTTATATTATTTTTTAAATAAAAATATTTTTAATTAGTATTCTTAATATAATTTCAAAAGACCTATTATTTTGCATAATAATTATAAAATATATATATCTAAAGATATAAAAGTTTTCTAATTAAAAATAACTAGAAAAAACTACCCTTTCTAGTATATTCTTTAGATTATAACCTATATAATTATAATTGCTTTAGGTAATAAAAAAACCAGCTTACAAGAAAGAAAATTTCTACAAAAAAATTTAATTAGTTTGTGAAATATTAAATATCAGTTTTTAATAAAAAGAATTGTTTTTTAAATGTTAGATCTTTAATAAAAATATAGCAAAAAGTTATTAATAATAAAGGAAACTAATAAATTTATATTATATATTTATTTTTATATATATATATTAATTATTTTAATTTAAAAATTATATTATAATTCAAATTATTTATTATATACATATTCAAACCAGATAATAATCAACCAAAGTCATCTATTTTAATAATATTAATAATAAAAAATAAAGACTCTAAAACTATTAAGAATTTACAAATGATTTTGCTAATTGACTATAATCTAAATAAATAATTTATTACTAGACTAATTATTTCAAGACTAAGGAAGAAATTCTCTAAAATTTGTTAAAATTTAAAAGATTAATTTTAACAGGTATTTTTTCAAATATTAATATTACTCTGAATTTTTAATAATAGGAATTTTTTGCAATTCAAAATAAACAAATATTTTAAAATATAATACATAAAAATAAATATATATTATAAATTTAATAGTTTTTTTTATTATTAATAACTTTTTGTTATATCTTTAGTAAAGATCTAATATCTAAAAAATAGTTCTTTTTATTAAGATTTGAAATTTGATATTTTATAAACCAATTAAATTTTCTTATAGAAATTTTCTTTCTTGTAAGCTGGTTTTTTTATTACCTAAAGCAATTATAATCACATAGGTTATAATCTAAGGAATATACTAGATATAGTAGTTTTTTCTAGTTATTTTTAATTAGAAAGTTTTTTATAGCTTTAAATTTATATATTTTATAATTATTATGCAAAATAATAAGTTTTTTCAAACTATATTAAGAATACCAATTAGAATTATTTTAATTTAAACAAGCAATATAAAGTTTAATATTAATTGATTTTACTTTAGGAACTAAATAAAAATAGCATATATTATTAAAATCTATTACAATAATTAATATTTACTTATGTACAAAATACTTATTTAAAGGGATTTGTAAAGGGGGTTGATTTAGCTTAATCTAACATTTTGATTTATGTTTAGTAAAGAATTATACATAAACATTTAAGATTCATCAATTATAATTATTTGTTATAAAAGTCTAAGCTTCTAGTAATATTTTAGTAAGTTTTATTTAACAATAACTTTTTTAGCTTTTTTTTAAGCTTTAATTAAATTATAAGGTATCTATTTTCTATTTTGATTTATTAATTTAAGTTTAAATATTAATATATATGAAATACTTATAAAACTAATATTAAAATGCTTAGATAATTCTTTAGCTGAAATAAAAAGGTATTTTTTAATATATTTTTTTATTTTATTTGTTAAGAGACTAGTTTTTAAAATTCTTATATATACTTTTATATAATCCAATTAACTATAAATTATACAATTAATTTATACTTATATAATTAAATTAATTATATAAATAGCATTAAATTATCTAATAAATTAGGTTTTTTTTCCTCTCAATTCTTACTATTTTTTACTTTTACACTATTTTTAAAATTGAAACTATATTCTATTAATATTATAGGATTAACACTACCTAATATAAATTTTAATATATTAGTAACTCATCCTAATTTAAAGCTTAATTAAACTTTGTTTACACTTACACACTATAGCTATATTATATTACTATGTTTTATATACACTACTTTTATATTAAATCTTTCTTTATACTATTTTAGTTTAACTATTACTATACTTATATAATAGCAGTAATAAAACTATTAAAAACCTACTAGAAATTAATAACTATTTTTATTAAACTTAATTATTATTATTTTAAATCTTATCTATAATTTATTTCATTTAAATTTAACACTATATACTATAATACCACCATAAAAAGATTCTTTATATTATTTTAATGATGATAGCAGCTTAATTACTAAGTAAATTTAAGTTTTTAGTCTCTAAAAGCTTATTACCCTCTAAGAAGCTTATATTAGATAACTTCTGATTGAAAAAAATATGTCTTAAAGAGTTTAAATCTAACAAACCAATCACTTTACTATACTTAATATATTAAACTACTTCTTTAGTATCTTTAAAAACAAAATAACTATTTATAATAGTTTTAAAAACCTCTACAGGCTTAAAAACTACCTTAAAAATATAAAGAATTATCTTTATTTAATCTTAGATAAACATTTAAAGAATATCTTTAAATTAGCCACTTTTTTTTGGAAAAATCTGTTTATACTTGGTAGTTAACTTATTATAAACCTAATCTTAAAAAATCTTTAGGAGGATAGTTTACTACAAAGATATAAACTTTTAAACAATTAGAAAAAGCCCTTAAAGAAAGGTATTACCTGAAAGATTAAATTTAATTAACAAGAGAAAAGCTTTCCCAGCTTAAATAAAAAACTTCTACAAAATAATTAATAGAGAAATTTAATGAGATATGTTTAAATATACTAAATATCACTGAAGAAAAATAAATCTACAAACTATTATAATGCTTTAACCTTTAAATAAAGCTTTAGTTAGTTAGTAGGGAATACTTTAATAATATGTTTTTTTCTAACCTTTATGATATAGCAATTATAATTAATAATATCTTTTATTCTATAACTAAATCTTCCCACCCTAAAAATTAATCTTTTAAACTTTACTTTAACCCACTTAAGTTTTAAATGATAGATGTTTCTGCTTTAAGGTTTTATAAGAAAACCTTTAGTGAAGAAGCTAAAGCTTACTTAAGAATAAACAAAAATGTTATTACTGCTAAAAAATTTAAATTAAATATAGAGCTAATAAATACCCTTTAAAAAAGCAACATCTGTTTAATTTTCAATAATCTTAACTTACCAACCATAAATCAAACTTTAATAATATTAATATAATCTTAAAATCACCTTTTTTACAATTAGTTAGCAGATTTTAATCTAATCTACAATAGTTCTAATAGACTACTGATTCTATAAATTAAACTATGTATACTAGAGAAATCCAACTAATTAAACTATTAGAAATTAAAAATATTCTAGTATCTAATCTATCTTATAATTCTTTACCTTTAACTATCACCTTATTGTTTGTATTAATTAGTTTTTTTATAAACACACCTGTTAGTGTTTTAATTAATTCTAGTTGTTCTAATTATATTATCTCCTCTTCTATTGTTATAAAGCTATCTTTACCTACTTAAAAAAGTAACTTGATAATTAAATATACTAACAACTTAATAGAACAAGCATTTGGTATTATATTTAGATATTTATTATTACCCTTTAAGTACTCTTAATATATTAAATTCCTAGTTAACAACATTAGTTATAATTTTATACTAGGTCAAAATTAGTTTAAATATCACAGTTTTATATCTATGAATATTACCCTAGAAGGCTACAAATTTATTTTATTTATATTCCAAAAGAAATTAATAGAATTAATCTTAAAAAACCAATATTACCCTACTAAAAAACTATTAAATACTATACCTAACACTAACTCTATAATTATAACAAATAATTCTATTATTATAAGCAAAAACCAATGAAAAAACTAATTAAAAACCCTAATAACTTATAAGGATATATATTTGTTTATTACTCATCTATTAATACTTCATCTGTTAATTTTAATGAAGTTATATCTAATAACCACTTTTTATATAATACAATAAGTTAATTTGCTAATGTTTTTAAATCTATAGATAAATTACTTCTTAAACACAATATTAAGCATAAAATTAAACTACTCTTTAGTATACAACTATACTTAAAGTTTACTTGCTATTTATCTCCTGAACAATATTAAACTTTAAAAGAAGAAATCCAAAAACTACTTAAAAATGGGTATATTAGACTTTTTTCCTTATTATAAAAATCTCTAATCCTCTTTATAAAAAAGCTGATGGTGGTTAGAGACTATATATTAATAACTATGTTTTAAACTCTAAAACTATTAAGGATAAAATTTTATTATTAAACCTACATAATATTAGGGATAAACTACTTAAATCAACTATATTTATTAAATTAGATGTTAAGAATAAATATTATAACATTGGAGTTGAAGAAAATTCTATCTTTTTAACTGCTTTCAATATTCTTTTAGGTCACTATAAATTTACTATTATAAACTTTAAATTGTGTAATGCCTTTGTAACTTTCACTTAATTTATTAATTCCTTTTTTAACCTTGTCTTTAATAACTTTGTTATTATATACTTTAATAATATCTTGATCCATTTAAAAACTAAAGAAAAATATATTTAATATGTTAATTAAGTTTTATAAATTATTCAAGAACATAAATTATCTTTAAAATTATTAAAATACATTTTTAGTGCCTCTTCTGTTTTTTTCTATGGTTATATTGTTTCCTCTTAAGGAATTAATATTAATCTAACTAAACTCAATAGTGTTAAAGCTTTTACTATACTTATAAACAAAGATTAACTTATGTTTGTACTTAAATTATTAAATTACTTCAAAGATTTCATTGATTCTTTTATTGAACTTGCTATTTTTCTTACTAATCTCTTGAAAAAAAACTCTCTTTTTAAATAAACCCTGCTATATACTTTCTGTATAAATGCTTTAATTTTCTATATTACTAATATTCTTGTTTTATTTATCTTTAATTTAAAACTACCTACTATTATTTTTACTAACTTTAGTTTTTTTACAATTAGTAGATAGTTAACCTAGTTTAAATTTAATTTATACTTTACCTTACAACTATAAGATAAAATAATAAATAAAAAAGAATAAGTTGAGTTTAACTTTATAAATATTATGTTAAAACCAATAACATTCTGGTTAAGAAAAATAAAACTAGCTAAATTAAAATACCTAGTCTATAAATAAAAACTTCTTGCTTTAGTAGAAATAATCAAAAATCACTTATATTTCTTATCCTACAATTTTTTTTAGTACTTACAAATTATAAATCACTTATCTACTTAAATACTTAGAAGCATTTATTAAGAAAATAAGTTAAATAGATTAAAACTATCTAAGCTTACCTTTTCTTTATTTAATATCTCTTAGGTTAATAAAACTATATTATAGATACTTAGTTAAAAAATCTTACATACCTATCTTTTTATTCTAATTGCAAAAACCCAGCAAATATTAACTTAATAATTATTAATGAAGGAAATAAAAAATTTATTAAACTACTTTAAGAAACACTGTTAAATAATGATTTTTTTATTTTAGTTAAAGAAGAACTTTCTAAACTATTAGAAAACTAATTAAAATATGTTAAAAGATTTAAAATTATTAATAACTTACTATATTATTATAATTGTCTATATATTACTAACATTCCTAAGATCCAACAAACAATATTTGATGAATGCTATAACTTACTTGTTAGAGGACATCAAAACTAGTTAAAAACTGCTGAGAGAATTAAAATAAAATACTACTAACTTTCCCTAGTTAAATCAATTTAGAAATACACTAATACCTGTGATATATACTAAAGAATTAAATATAACACTCAACTATAATATAATAAACTTATTCCCTTACAATTTATAATAAAACTTAGTAATAAATCTAGCTTAATTTTATAGAAATTCCCAAATCAACAAATGGTTATAATAACTTACTAATTGTAATTGATTTATTTTCTAAATATGTTTATTTTATTCCTTGTTTCAAAACTTCTACAGTTAAAGATATTACACAATTGTTATTCTCTAATATCTTTACCTATTATAGAATTCTATAAACTATTATATCTGATAGAGATATACAATTTAATTCCTAATTCTAGAAGTTACTATCTTTTTTTTTAATAATAACCTAGCTATATCTACTACTAATTATTATTAAACCAATAAACTTATTGAAAGAATTATTAAAACCTTGAAGCAAATAATTAGAGCTTATATTGACACTAATCAGTTAAATTAAAATACTTATATCTACTAACTTTAATATTTATTCAACACCTTTATCAATAAATCAACAGGTTTTAGCCTTTATTTCATTAATTATAGTAAACATCCTAACTTAATAATTACTCCAAAACTTCAAATCAACTTATCTTTTGATATTGTTGAATTTTAATCTAATATCAAATATATTAATTTCCTTGTTAAATTTAACTTAGAACAAAATCAAAAGATTATTGAACAACAATACTTAAAGTTATTTAGAAATCCTTTTAAATATGAAATTAACATGTTTACATACTTAGAATAATTTACCCTTAAACTTACCCTATTTAAATCTGGCTTAAATCCCAAATACTTACTATTATATTATAGTCCCTATAAAATTTAATCTATTGATTTAAATTTTGAAAATATTACCTTGGAATTACCTTTAACTTTGAGGATTAACTTTACCTTTTACATATTCAAAATTAAACCATACTTTGAAGATTTTGACACTTTTCCTAATTAAATAAAAACTTTAAAATTAGATCCAATTATTAATCAAGATAGAGAAGAAGAATATTATGTTAATTATATAATTAAGTCTAAATTTGTTAGGAATAAGCTTTATTTTTATATAAAATAGATAGGTTATCTTATTAAAAAAGTTATATAAGAACCCCTAAAAAATATTAAGAATATCTTAACCTATTATACCTATTTGTAAAAATTTAGGGAGTGTGTCTCCTCTAAGAAACTTACTAAAAGAGTGTTAAGAGACTAATCCTCTAAATTCTTATATATACTTTTATATAATCTAATTAACTATAAATTATATAATTAATTTATACTTATATAATTAAATTAATTGTATAAATAGTATTAAATTATTTAATAAACTAGGTTTTTTTTTTCCTCTCAATTCTTACTATTTTTTACTTTTACATTATTTCTAAGATTAAGACTATATGTTGTTAATATTATAAGATTAACAATACCTAATATAAATCTTAATATATCAGTGACTCATCTTAGTTTGAAGCTTAATTAAACTTTGTTTACACTTGCACACTATAGCCATATTATATTACCATGTTCTATATACACTACTTTTATATTAAGTCTTCTTTTATACTATATTAGTTTAACTACCACTACACTTATATTATTAATAATTTAATAAATAATAATTGAAGTTGATTTTTTAAGTTTTATTAAGTTTTAGATAGTTTTTCTCTTAATCTTAAAGTAATTTACTTAGCAATAAATTGTTGATATAGATAATATTTTATTACCAAAAGCTGCTTGTAAATTTTGAATAATTTTAGAGTATTTATAGTTAAGCTTTACTGATACTAAAATAAAAGAATTTTGATAATTATTATTTAATTTAAAAATTATTAAATTAAATAACTAATTTTAAAAAGTTCATTTTTTAATCAAAAAAATTATTATATATATATATATTAAAAATATATAATTTCTTATTAACTTTATATTTATTTATTTATTTCAAACTAATATTATTTTTGAAAAATCAGAAATTAAAAAATTTCCCATTATAAATTCAAGATAATCAAATGAAAAAATAAAATAAAAAATATTTTATCATTTTCGCTAGAGAATTATTAAGATATTTTAATATTAATTACATAGATATTTTATATATAATAAAATTTAAATAAAAAATAAATAAATTAAAATATAAGATAGGTATATTATAATTTAATTTAAACTCTTAAAAAAATAAATCACTTATTACTAAATTAAATTTACAAAGCTATAGCCAGAAACTAAGGATTTTAAAAATAATTTTTATAATTAATGAATCTTAGATCTTTTTATATAATCAATTATCAAAATATAAATTAAGATGCTAGATTAAGCTAAATCAACCCCCTTTATAAATTCTATTAATTAGGTACTATATTAATAAATAAATATTATTTATAGCTATGAATTATACTAATATATATTATTTCTATTTAGTTCCTAAAAAATTAATTTATAATAAACTTTATATATTTTTTTTAAATAAAATTATTTTTGATTGATATTTTTATTTTTATTTAAAAAAACCTATTATTATGCATAATAATTACAAAATATATAAAACTAAAGTTATAAAAAATTTCTAATCAAAAATAACTAAAAAGAACTAATATATTTAATTTATTCTTTAGATTATAACATATATGATTATAATTATTTTAAATAATCTAAAAATCATTTAACAAGAATAAATATTTTTACAATAATAATTAATTAGTTTATAAAATATCAAATTATAAATTTAATAGAAAGATATATAATTTGAAAACTAGAACTTTGCCAAAAGTATGGCAAAAAATAATTAGAAATAAAACAAACTATTAATTTCATAATCTATACTTATTTATATATATTATATAATATAATATATAATTCTTTTTAATTATAAAAGATTCTTATAATTTTCATTATATATTAATAATATATTATTTTATCCAAGATTTATAATAACAATCTAAATATAATATAAATATATAATTTTTTATATTTAAAATAATATTATATAACTTATAAAATAACTATTATTAAAAAATAATATAATTTATAAAATAATTAACATTGAAAAAATGTTAATTAATATATATCCAACAAATTCAATATATTATATATTATATTATTTATTTCATTATTAGATAAACTTCAAAATACATAGTAGTTTCTATAATAGATATTTTGGTTTTATAATATTAATTAATAAATAATTTTTATAATTAATATAAATTTAAATAAAATAATTCTTTATTTGATTTACTATATATAATACACTAACCTGCAAAAGTGAGTCATAAAATCAAAAACACCTATACTTTTACTAATAACTTAATTAATATTTAATGAAATAAACCTAAATTAAATAATTAAAATCTATTATATTTATTAGTTATATATATCATTAAATGATGATATTTAGCTATTAATTAGCTAAAATATAAACCCTTAAATTTTACCTAAGGTGAGTCATAAATTTGCAGGTTTTTGGTGATAAAAAAAAATTAAAACCTAGTGTATCTATCTTTAGCTTTTCTAACTTCTTTAAGTTTGTGGGGTATAGAATCAACTAACTTCTTACACTAAGAAGGGTTAATCTTGTTCTATGATTCTTGAACATATTCCCAAAGTTGATTTAAATTTTTTGCTGGGGGGAAAGCTTTAATAGCTTTTTTTAACTGATCCCAAAGGTGTTTAATTAGATTAAGGTTAGGAGATTGAGAAGGCCACTTTATAACTGTTATCTTGTTATTTTTAAGCTATTTGGTAGTAGAAGCTATAGTATAGCAAGAGGTATTATCTTGCTAGAAAATAACATCAGATTTGTTTAACCCATATTATTCAATAGTTTTTTTCAATTCATTGTTCAGAATACTTTAATACATCTCAATATTAATTCCCCCATTAACTTTACAAAAATACCTTATACCTAAAGACAACATACATCCCCAAATAATAATTAACCCATCACTATACTTTTGGGTAAAATTAACATGATGGTTATAAAGTAATTCTGTATCTTTTCTGAAGCATCTAGCTTTTCTATCAGATTTACTAAGGTATATTTTTGTTTTATTTGACTAAATAACCTTACTCTAATTAGTTTTGGTTTAGCATCAGTAGCAACATTCAAACTCCCACCTAGCTTTATAATGGGATTTCTTTAGTTGGGGGTGTTTTTTCTTAAAATGTAAGTGGTATCCATGCCAACATAAAACACATATAATAGTATTAGTGTTAACTAATATTCCTACATAGTCTTACAATTCCTGCTATATTTCTACAGCAGTACCACACTTGCTTGTATTAACCAATCTATAGATATACTTCTTATCATGTTCATCTATAATCTTAACACACTTAAGTTTAGGTTTAAATGTTTCTTTATTGCTATTCTTAACAACCTTAGCTATAATAGACTAACTAACACTAGTAATTCTACCAATATCACAAGTTGATTTATTTTTTTTATAAAGTTGATTAATACACAAGTAGATTTTTTTAGAGAGGGATTTAGGTATAATGATACTAATAAAAAAAATTTAGTATATCTGTAAAATATTATATAAAATAATAGCAAAGAGAGAAAAAAGATATGGTTATATATTGTTAAATATATCCCCTTATCTCAAAAATCTGCAAATTTATAACTCACCTTGGTTAAATATTAAAGGTTAATATTTTTGCTAATAGTTTAATAAATATATCTAAATATATTTATTTATTATTAAATAATATACTTTAATTATATATTATAGTTTCAAGTAATCTAATATATACAATTGTTTTAGTTATTAATTAAAATATATATATTTTTGATTTTATGACTCATTTTTGCAAGTTAGTGTATAAAAAATTTTTATAAAATTATAAAAAAAATTATATTTTTTTTAATAAATATATTTTACTAATATAACACCCTATATATCTAAAGACATTATAATAAAAATATTAGAATAATTTATTTATTTTAATATTTTTTAAAATAATTTAAAATTTAAATATCTATCTTAATTAAATTGTAACTTTCAATATTATAATTAAATATAAATAAATCATAGTTAATAAAATACTATTATTATTTAAAAATTTAATTTAATTATAAAATCTTGATTAATTCAGAAATAATTAATAATTAATCTTTATAAATATAATAGTAAAAAATTACTAATAAAGTATAAAGGAAGAGTTAATATAAGGATAATATGGCATAAAAAGAGTTAATATAATATGGGATATAATGTGAATATATAAACAAAGTTTAATTAAGCTTTAAACTCAGATGAGTCACTAATATTTTAAGATTAATATTAATTAATATTAATATACTATAATTTAATATAATATAGCTTTAATTTTAAAAATAATATAGAAAAATAAAAAATAAAAAATAATATGAACTAAGGAAATAAAAAGCTAAATTTATTAAATAATTCAATATTATTTATATAATTAATTGAACTATCAAAGAATAAATGAATCATATAATTTATACTTAGTTAAATTATAAAAAATATATATCAGAATTTAAAAAACTAGTTTCTTAATATTTTTTTAATAAATTTCTTAAAAAAAATATATTCCATAAATTTTTACAAATAGATATAATGGGTTAAAATATTCTTAATATTTTCTAAAGGTTTTTAAATAATTTTTTCAATAAAATAACTTATCTATTTTATATAAAAATAAAGCTTATTCCTAATAGATTTAGATTTAACTATACAATCAATATAGTATTTTTTTCTATTTTAATTAATAGTTAAATCTTTTTTTAATATTTTTAATTAATTAAAAAATATATTAAAATCTTTAAAATAAGGTCTAATTTTAGATATGTGAAAGGTAAAGTTAATCCTTAAAGTTAAACGTAATTTAAGATAATATTTTTAAAATTTAAATTAATAAATTAAATTATATATTAATTATAATATAATAGTAAATATTTTAGGTTTATATTAAACTTAAATAAGGTAAGTTTAAAGATAAACTATTGTAAATATACAAACATATTAGTTTTATATTCAAAAAGATTTTAAAATAATTTTAAATATTATTATTCTATAATCCTTTAATTTTTTTAAATTTAATAATAAAGTTAATATATTTATTATTAAATTAATATTTAATAATATTTTGAGATAATTTGATTTAAAATTTTATAGCAATTATTTAATTAAGATTTTATTATAATTAATAAAATAAAGGATAAAACCCATTGATTTATTAATAAAGATATTGAATGAATATTAAAATTAATAGATATAAGTTTCTTAATTTAACTAATTAATGTTAATATAAGCTTTAATCATTTGATTTGAGGTTTTAATAATTTTTTCAATAAGTTTATTAGTTTAATAGTGATTAGTAATAAATATAATTAAATTAATCTTAAATGAAAAAAATAATAACTTTTAAAATTAAAAGTTAAATTACATACCTTTATTAGATATAATAGTTTATAAACTTTTATAATAAATAAAAATATTAGAGAATAATAGTTATAATATATTTTTAACTCTAGGAGTTTTGAAATATAAAATAAAATAAATATATTTAAAAAAAAATAATTACAATTAATAAATTA